>CM031239.1:465288767-465377559 GCA_018340775.1 Taxus wallichiana var. yunnanensis
TGAAGTTACTATTGCTCTTATCAAGTTTATCCTGACTAAGCATATAACAAGATATGAATAATACCATCCAAATAAGAAATCCACCTTCTTCATAAATTTAAAGATAGTTTACCCAATAAATAAAAGTAAATTCCCAAAATTCAATTCCTAATTAAAACTAATTCACTTTACAAGACTATGTATTTCAGAGTATGTCGTATAACAAACAACTCTCATTCCAAAGAATAAGCAACTTTTATTTTTAATATAATTCTAAGAAATGAATCAAAACTCTTAGTGAGATTTGAAATTAAATAACCTAATACTGAAAATGAAAGTTCATGTCTTCTTTAATCACTTACTATGTCCATCACTGTGAAATTCACAAGACAGTCCCATTCAATGAACTAAGCATTAAAGTAAAGTGCATTCCTGTCAATTGCTTCATTAAACAACTTTTAAGCTTACATTAACGTGTACAAAAACATCATGTAGATAATCATAAGTAAAACATCAAGAAAGAAGTACAATTAAGAAATCTAGATTTACTTTTAAGAAAGGAACATTTTATAATCTGAAACTTCAGGATTATACCACAAGACTTAATTGATCCTATCAATTACTTTTAATTAGTCAACAAGTCTTATTAATAAATTATTTCATAATTCATAAAGATAGAAGGACACACTTAACTTTTCCCAATCAAGGATTTGTTACAACATAACTGATATTAGTAAGTTTCATCCCTCCATAAGAAAAAGAAGAGAACGAATAAAGAGAAGTTCAATCCATAAACTTATCAGTCAATAGAAAAAGGATCACATACCCACAAGGACTCCAAACCATATTTCATTTCATTTATACTATGAAATGAAATCCAACATCTAATACAACTTAGAAATTCTTAAGTTAGTTTCCAAAAGAGAACTCAAAATGAATACACAGTCAAGCCCGTATACTTCCAATTTCCATACAACCTTTTTAGGAAGACCTATTCTCATTCACCTAGCTCAAATCCATATCAATTCTTAGAAGAAATACAGTAAGATACAATCCTAAATCAGAATGCCCCTATGAGATTTGATTCTCTTCCTTAATACATAAGGTGGTTCTACAAGGATAAAACAAGGAGTAAAATTCCTCCAATCGAAAAATATTGGAAAGTCACAACAAATCTCTCAGACTCGAAGACTAAATCCCTCTTATAAACATTAATAAAAAATCACAATGAGAAGACTGATTGAAAATTTCAAGCAAGAGCCACATTATCAACATCTAAAGTGTATATCAGATAAATTTCGGGTCAAACCAAAACATAATAATAAGTTTGAATTTAGTATTCAACAAAAACCCACTACTCAAATGGAAGTAATATTTAAGTGATTCAATAAGACAAGTTCTGTCCTACCTTCTTCCAACTCTGCTTCAAAATAACCACAACCTATCTAGTTCCTTTTAAAATCATACAATAGGTAGGGTTTGTTCAACATAAAAGACAGTAAAGGAGAAGTAACTCATTCCATGAACCTCTACAACTGATACAACTATTCCATAATAGAACACAGTCCCAGTTCCAAATATTTCTAAGAACAAAGCAGTCAAGATTTCTACAAGACATAGGTACGCTCAGAGAAGATGTGAATAGAATACACTCCTTAATTCACATGCCTCTCAATCTTTGAAACTACAATGCGCAATCTATAAGGTTGAAGTAAAATAACCATTCCTTCTAAAAATCAAAACAAAGGAGGTCTCAAAGAAGTTACATGGTCAACTTCACCAAACAAAATCACAAGACCCCTTCCATCGTAGTACTAAAAGAGACTGAAGTTTTCAATTCAAAATACCTGTAAGTATACAACTCATCGATTTCCCAATACATAATCAAAATAACCAACAAGGAATACCTATGTTGTGTTAAATACGTGCACAGATCACAAGTTCAAACAACTCAAGTTCAAATACAAATTTAAAATGGAATCACATGGCTCTAATAAAAGCTCATAAAATAACACCAACACCCTATTACGGGTTCAAGCCTTCCATTTTCCTAAGGAAGAATAAAACCCTCGTTTAAAACTTAAGTATGAACACAACACAACAACTCAACAATGAATTCAGTATTCATAAGAACTGTATACAAGTTCCAAGGTTCAAAACTTCAATAAGTTCAACATAGTCCAAGCAACCACACGGTCCCAATAAAGCTAAAACAAATCTCAGCTGTAATACAAGTTTAGAATATTCATGGAGTTCTATTACAACTACCTAAACACAAACTTAAACAAAGATACAAGCCATCCAACTATACTATCAGTTCAAATGTCCAAGGAACTTCTACTTCAAACTCAGTGAGCTTAAGTAAAGGTCAAATGTGACAACCCAACAATGAATAAACCAGGCTCTTCTACATTAGCATTTTTAATGCAAGAAAGAAAAGCTTCAAATACAAATAACATACAAATAACTGTAAAACAAGTTCAAGCTATAAAGTTAAAAATAAGCTTCAAGTACAGGTTACAGAGTTCCATAACAAATCACATGTAAACCTTTAACAACCAAAGACAGAGAAAGTTCCTAAAATTTAATAATGAAAAAAAATTCCAAAAACCCACAAATTTCCAAGAATACAGGCAAGTGAATAACCACATACATCAAGAAAATATAAAATTCCTATTGAGCAAAATTGTTTTAATGAATCATTTAGAAGAAAGCAAGAAATCTTAATGGGTAGAGCCTATCATGCCTGATAGTTCCTCTGCCAATTTAAAGAAGACTTCCAGCCAAGTTTCCAAGACCTCTTCTTCTCCAAGCAAGATCAAACAACCATATTCTTTTTCCACAATCCCACTTATACATTCCTCAACCAAAAATAGCTCAAAGAGTTCAAAAATAACTTCACATAAGGAGATCAAATCATCGAAGTTCAAGAACCGAGTAGCTCCATGTGGAGAAAAATTGTGAAGCATGCAAAGAAAAACAACCCCCAATAAATCCACCAGCATGCCTTCCAAGATGGCTTTTGCTCACCAAACCCGAGGCACATTAATGCCATTAAAACCAATTTTCCGCACTTATCTTTCTTTGCCACTACCATTCATAGTTGGCAAGAGACCTAATTGTAATTCATAATGCATTTCCAAACTTAGAGATGCCTCCACGTAGATTCCTCTAACTTTCACTAACCCCTGCCACACTAGCAAGTATTTCATGCATTTAAAACCAAATCAAAATCAAATCCCAATAAAATCTTAGGAACCGCCACTAGTTTTCCCAACTTGCCAATGGCCCTTAAGTCCCCTTTCATATCCCATTAGTTTAGGATAGATATAATTTATCTTAGGTTAGATCTTAGGTTAGTTTAAATAAATAACCTTAGGATAGGATGTAGATTTAACCAAAACAATAGGTTTAGAAATAACTTAGCATCCCCTATGTTATTTCCTTTCAAGCTAACAACTTAGGTTAGAATGTCATCCCACGTAAAGTGGTATAGTAATAGTTAGGTAAATTAACTTGAGTCCGTATCTATTAGGGTAGACCATATAGATAAAAGAGGTACACAATGATTTATTTTACTCAAGACTCTAGCTAGGTTCTCATTCTCCTTAATTCCATAATAAGCCATGCTCCTATAAGGGCTCGATCAAGAAGATCGTTAAACACACAAAATAGAATGCAAGTACTATTTCCAAGATGATAAAGAATTTACAATAACCACAAGTTTAGTCTATTAAGTATTTCAATCAATGAATGTCATTTTTTCATTCAGTTTTGATAAGAAGATTTAAAACATTCCTTGGATCAATGGAATTGATCCAAGGATGAGTCCAATAGAGAAAGGTAATTTGAAACTCTTAAAACTAAATTGCAGCTTATCCAAAGAGAAGTGAAATAGATTATTGCAAGCAACAGTACTACCAGCCCTTTAATCAAAGAGCATAAATGATTTATCCATTTCAAGCATGATCTTCAATAAGTCAAAAGAACACATCTTTATCAAGAAAATCACATGTCAACACTTGAAATGCAAAGGAGGAATATAACTATTGTTGAGGGTGTTACACTAACTCCATCGTGACATAGCGCACCTCTCAGCATAGTTGTATCGACTTGTCGGTTATTTCTTCCAATGTTTTCTCATCAACCTATAATTTATAGTGAATAACCTGTACGGGCGCATTCAGACATCATTCATCCTGAGTTGAGTGCTTACCCAAAATTCACAAAGGCACCAGGTCCCTCTTTAGAGTTGATTGTACAAAAATGTTGTCACGATGGTTCATTATAGGTATTAGATTCATTACCAATAGTAAACAACACACTGATAATGCATAAACTAGATCTAGATCTTAAAGTATATGTAATATGAACTAAGCAGATGATTTATAACAAGATTGAGAATGCAAGAACCATATTCATTCATGTTAAACACTCTTATTATCTAGCCAATATGAACCATTGTATTAAATCTTATGCAAACACATAATATTCTCACATACATAAAGTATCTCACATGAGTCATGAGCCCAATGAAAAGTAACAACTGCTAACTCTGACTGTACACACACAAAACTACCGTGCGAATCGATATATATATATAGAGTGGAAATTTCCCTTCACCACCCGATGCACTTCTATCAAAATAGTTCACATGCTAATAATATCCATGCTCCTTTACAAAAAGGATGGACAACATACAAGTTCTCTTAAGAATAGACTTCCTAGAGTTAACTCACGACTAGAAATCCTATTGTTATCTTAAACTATTCACGTCTCTCATTTGTTGCTTACTCCGAAAAATACCATTGCGTGGACTGAAAGTATTCATGTATTTGTGTGCTTAGCACATTAACCCAAAAATATCCTTTAAAAATTAATGAATAATTCATGAATTCAAATTGTCATCCGTAGCATATTATTCTCACGCTACACTTCCACTTTGGCCTCAAATGCACCTTGCTCTAGTGTGTACATCATTTATGTGCCTTCACCTTAGAGAAATATGTTATCTCCTCAACATTACACCACACTAAATTACATTTACTCCATGGCAATGAGTATTTCCTACTCTTATGTCTCCAAAAATAAAGAATAAGGATTAAAGGAATGAATGAAGGGTATGAAAAGAATGAAGTTTACTCTACAGATGACCCTCTTCCTCGAAGGACTAACTTGATTAATATTGGTGTAGATTCTAAATAAAATTTTATCATAAGCTTATTGAAATGAACTACACACAATTAACACTATAATTTTTGTATTCAATTTGATTTATACGGGATTATAATACATGAGAATTATTTACATATAAATATCTCAATGAGATCTTTAAATCAAGGAGTCATGAGCTCACCCAATCCCTACCATCTCTCAAGCATTATTCTCTCCTAGAGAATCTCTCACACCCCTATCTATGAGTTGTGTATTACAACTATTTACACACTCATGTATTATTTAAATATTAAATAATACTAGTATTCAAACCATATGTTCATAATGATCAAAACAAATTTCATAACATTCTGCTTGCGCTACTTTAGTGTGAACATGGGTGAGTTCTATTTAGTACCTGCTCATGTTCTGCAATACGATGGTTTCCAAAGAGTACCATTAACTCCAACAAGTTTACCTAATGGAACCATTAATCACTATGTATGTGATTTTCAAAGAGATTCATAAACTCCCAAATTGGTTTTCAGCTGGACCACCAACCACTTTACATAGAATGTACATGTTTCTCCCTATCCATATTTTACAAAAGAGAACAAAAATATAGGAAAATATGTTCATAAATATGAACATGAATTATACATCTATTCTTATTTACTACCACACATGTTGAAAGAAAACACACAACTGAAAATGAAGTCACCATATAAAAATGTGGCCCCATCTTTGCTAACTGACGAGAGGTGTTGATCACCCTCCTTCCTCTATTGCCTCTTGCCTCCATCAAGTGATGATACTTAGTATAAGAAGTCATCTTCATCTTCCTTATATTGAATTTATTCTTCTTCTTCAACTATTTCTTCATGGTTGCATAGGCATCGCCCATCTTGAGCTTACTGATAAAATATATTTGGCATGAATAGTATAGAAAGAAGACTTGTGTCACATTTTCTTGTAATAAAAGCATTCTAATTATTTTGTGTTTCTTGAAGAACTAGGATACGTTTTATTTGTATAGAGGGAGGTTTATTCCTCAATATATTCTTTTATTATTTTCTTTTCAGTTAGTAATGCATAAATCATACCTTCAAGTGAATGAGAAGGAATTTGACCAAGAGTAAAAAATACATTACTGTATTTTGGAGGTATGATATTTAACAAAATAGTTTTTTCATTATCATCATCTACCTGAGCACTTACTTCTATCAGTTGGCTTAGAAAACATCTAAGATCATTAATATGACTTGACATAGTTGCACCCTCATTCATTTTCAACTTGAATAACTGGAACTTGAGTGTAAATTTAGCATTCATAGCTTTTGCACCAAATGTCTGACTAAGAAAATCCCATATGTCTTTAGAATTTTTTTCTAAGTCTACATAATCCAGCTTAGTGTCAGATAAAGCAAGCCAATAATGGATTTTGCTTTATCATCCCTGGTTTTCCACTCTAGTAATTTTGTTGCATCCGTTAGTTCAACTTATTTTCCATTTACAATTCCCCAAAGATTTTTGTTCATTAGTTGCATTTGTATTTTCACCTTCCATGTGTGAAAATTTAAACCGTTGAATTTATCTAATGGGATTTCCATTATAGGTTTCTAAACTCATTGAAAATGTATCCTTATTTATAATTTGTATTTAAAAGTTGAAAGTAAAATTTTCTAAAATATTTGAAAAAATGGAAAAAATAAATTTTTAGTTCGGTAGTGAAAAGCATAGATAAACATGTATAGATAAAATAACACACATTGATATCTGAAATTTATGACACTTACAAGTTCTAACTCCAACATCTTTCCAGATCCTTTCCAAAAATGGAAATTTGTTTCCTTGTGTTTTTTTTTTTATATGTCAAAAATGGCAAAAAGACACATAGGGGTTACTCTATTATAACTCGTGATGGATGCACAAGTTAATGTAGATATAAATATTGGAGGAATTTTGTAGTCATATTTTATACCCTTAGACTAATAGTCTAATCCATGCGACTCTGGCCTATCACCTGGGTGGGAGCCTGGGCGCTCACCCGAGGCACTTCGCCCGGCATCAGACTCTCCTTTATGTGAGTCTTATGAGAATGCATCATCTTATAATAGATATTCAAATGGAAATGAGTAGAAAGAACCATGTCATATTCTAGAACAAGTCATATCTTATTATATCTAGAAAAGAGAAATAACAAACATCATAAGGAATTACTTCACACATAAAGGAAATACACAAGTATTATACTTCTACACACATATATGATTTATAAAAAAGCCTTATATTCATCTTAATAGGTTCAATAACCACATTACAATCCCTTGAGGTCATGAAATACCCTTATATAACAATGCAGAGTCGAGTCATGCATCAAAACTACATTATGCTCACCATATTGCAAAAACAAAAAGAATGTAGACCCATCCCTCTAGATGTGCCATTACTTATAGAGCTCTCCTAATCCCTAACCCATAACATCCTCCATTTAGTTTTGTAGGCTTCACCTCTCTTTTCTCTCCTCCGCACTCTCCACACACTCTCTCTATACCATCTCCTATATCTTTCTTATATTGGGTGCTTGTATTTATAACCTCAACACCCACCGCCATGCCTTCTGGTTAAAAATCGGTCACCAAGTGTCAAATGGGTCCTCCGTAGAAGCATACATTCTTAGATCCAATCTCTCCACTTGTTATAATGATGTCTTCTCGAACCTTCCATCGTGCATGCCTAAAATATTCACTTTTGATCCACACGCTTGTCAAAGCAAGCACCTTATCCAGCAATGGGGCCATGCTTTTCTGTGGTGTAGCCTAGGATGTCGAATGCGGCTAAGTAGAAAACCTCTTTTCCTTATGCATGCGTGTTGTGTGTCTCCAAAACCTTATAGAACCATTCCTTTCATGCTTTCAACCCATGTGCCTTTCCAAAACTAAGTCCTACATGCCCATGCAACTTCATGTACTTAGATGATATTTTGGGGCCCAACATCACCCCACACTACGCCTATTCTCCGTCCTCAGAAAAACTCTTCAAGAAATAAATAAAGAATGGTGGATCCTTACAAATGGTTGGAATGGAAGAATAAAGGAATGAAGAAATGGGGAAAAGAATGAAAGAATGGGGAACTTTATTTCTGGAGGAGGAGAGGGAAATTCTTCCCTAATTGTACTTCTAAATTTCCCCAAGTATTGACCTCGTTTTGAGATTACTCGATAGAGGTCACCATCTGTAACTCACTTCTAAAAAATAAGTTCCTCTCTCTAGCGCTATTATCTCCATAATATCCTCCATTTTCTGCACAAATCCTCAAGTGCATCCATCCTCAGAGAGTGATTTGGGGGTACATTCCTTCTTTAAATTTAGTTCTTGATCGAGCCCCATAAGGTCTCAATGGCCTATAATTTATTTTCTACTTCAGATAGGAGTTTGTCTCGCCCAGCCCTATTCCCCTTGTTATTTTCCTATAACTCTTGATTTTTTTCTTCATGGATGGAAACTAAGATACTTTACACTCATCCCTATCTATACAATTATCATAGGTGGCCTCAAAGTAACTTACACGTAGGATTTGACATCGCTGGAGGATCTTGTTGTAACCGAGAAAAAATTTCCACAACCTTCATCTTAATTTCTTTTTCTTGGCACACCAACACCTCCTCTATGGATTTTAAGGCAAGTAGCCACCTCTCCATAGTGATTATGTAGGTTAATTCTCTAGGAATTTCAAGGATGATCCATACTACTGGAAGCTAGTGTTAAGTCTATATGCCACAAGACAATGGCATCTTTGATCATCTATATATTCTTTATGCCTCACACACTCTTTCCTTCTTTTCCTTTAACTCATGCCTTAATCGAGCACTTATTAGTTCCTCCTACTTTTATGTACTTTCTTTTCTCAAGGATCTCTTCCTCCCTTTTCTCCAGCTTCTTCCTTAGGAATTTCACCTTGTCATTTCTGGGTCTCAAGAACTTGGCATCAACCTTCCTCAATCAAACTTTGTTGAGCACATTGTAGATTTTTCATCTGATAATCATCGAGCATTTACCAAGGGGTTTATCCCTTTTGTTTTTTTTTGCACTTTCATCAATTCTCCTTGCTTACCTCAAACTCTGTGCTCACATCAATGTGGGACTCCAAGTTCCCAAGATAGCATTTTCTTGTCGAGGTTACGCACCTTCCTCATCGAATGATGTCATGGGTAAGAGTTGTTCCATCGAACGATGTTGTGGAATCACGTGAAAAACACCTTGTTTGGGTCATCGATGTAGCCATTCCCTGAAATTGTGCTACTTTTTTCTCCTCTCCCTATACGTGTGGATTTTGGAAAGCTTACAGCCAAATTGGGATCTCCCCCCATGCTACCATATTCTTTTCCTATGCTTTCCTTCTCGTTCTTCCTTTAGCACCACATCCGAAATGCATTCAACCTATTTTTCTACTGTGTCCTTGATGATTTTTTCCACTTCTTTTATTGTGGTCTTGTTCTATCTATTCCTTTGTGAGGATTTGGGTCCTTGATCCTTGGATTTAATTCCCCACCTACCCTTGACTTGGGCCTCAAGTTCTTCTTCATCCTCCTCCTCATCCCCTTCGTTATACTCCTCATCCCCTTCTTCCTCAAAATCATGTATCTCATAGAATTGATGGTATTCACCTCCCTCTAGCTCATCATCATCATCCCTATTACCGATGTAGGCATATAGATTCTCCGTCTCTTCTGAATCTGCCTCATCAATCACCTTATACTTCTTCCTTACATCGGGATTCTAGACAAGAAATTCTTCTCTTCATTCTCTTTGACAAGTTATGTCTTCCTTGGTGATTCCTCTTGGGTGAGGGGATCTTCGTGCTCTAAATTCTCTTCTTCTAGGGCCCATGCCTTGACTAGATACTTCTTCCTTACATACGTAAGTACTAGGCTTAGCGCCATTGTATTTGGCCGCACTCACCACTTGTGTGGTTTGAAAACTTGGTGCCTTCTACACCTCTTCTCTTTCTCTCTTCCTAGGCATGGACTTCTTCCTTCTGGTAGGGTCTTCAGGGATGGATACATCATTCTCAAGTAAGTTTATTTTTTTAATTTTTTCCTTATGCACAAATACACCCTTGCTACGGTCCTTCTTACAATCGAAATCATTAAAGGATTCATCTTCTATATCTTGTGGGAGACATATCTCTCCATGTACGTGAATTTTTGGGTAGAGAAAAGCTCGCGAGCTTTGTGGTGGTCTATATCTATCTCACTAAGGTTAAACCTTAGTCCATTGGCTTATTTTAACCAATTAACTCTAGTTGGAAGTATTTTAAACGGTGAAGGAGAAGGGTAGCTCACACCATGGACTCATATTCCCATCTGCTAATATAGATCTCCGCAATGTAAAAGTGTTGGTACACTACAAATTCTACCTCTCTACTCACAGAGAATGAGAAAATACTCCTGGATTCTCCACTAAGCCCCAAATGCATCACACATTCACTTATACCACTTTTCTAGGTACACTTTATGACCAGGTCATCATGGTTTCACAAGTATATTTGGCAAAACTTTTTACGGAGATGGATCCTCTTTGGATATCCCCAAACAAATGTTTCTAGCCCATCGGGCACTCTAATATCCAAAATACAATGGCTAGGAGGAAGTTATCAAGAGTATCTCTCTCTCCTCTTGCTCGCTTACTTATAATCTCATTCGTAATGAAAGTGGACAAGTTGTAGATGGTTCCTTAAGATATCTTTCGGCATACATTTAACCATGCCTTGTTTACTTGTGTCCATCATTCTTGATCATTGAGCTTAGTGACCAAGAGCATGGCCATCCTCATAATTGGGTTTGGAATCTCGGCGATGTCAAAGTATTGTGACCCTTTCTTGTAGTCATACACGGCTACAGTCTCCTTGATAGCCTCCTTGTCTCTCATATCATCATCTATCTTATCTCCTTCACAAATGAGTCATGTGAACTTGGATATCAGTTGTGGTGTGATTCACATATTGCACCCCACGAAATAAAAATGATCCTATTGTACACACACAACATCAACCACTAATAAAGGTGCTCAGGCTATGCCAAAGTATGGCAAATCATATATATGTAATAATATAACCTTCTAATTTGACCTTCACCTCATCATTATAAATGGGCATTCCGTCTGGCATTATATTGTTAGTTGGTCAGACCAACTCTAGCACCATTTCCTTCTCCGTTGTGCTTGTGTAATGGTTATAATCACTTATGGAAAAATTCATAAGTGTGACTCCCACTCTTTACCTAGCAATACCCCATCTAGGTATTGCATTTCCGCGTACTCATTCTTTGTTGGTGCTCACGGTTTCCACACCAATTTTCTTTCCCTTTCCCTTTCCCTTTGTTTTCTTTGGTGAAACGGTTGGTTTCTAGGTGTCATATCTTCTAGTTGGACTAAACTTAAATATTCCTTCCTATTGTTCTTATCTGCTACTCTACTCAATCCCAAAGCTTACTCCAAAGCTTCAACTCCTCAAATGAATCATTCTTTATTTGTGCCCTAACTGCCAAACCCTAACTAAGAAATCCTTCCACAAGATGGTGTTCTTCACACAACCTTCCCCATGCCCATGTACTCCCTCTTTCTGGTTCATAGATCTACTCTAGATGCACACTCAAATTTCTTAGATTCTCCTTTCTTTGCACAAATTTCTCTCTGGATGCTCTAGTTTTTCTACTTTCCAACATTAAATGCTTTACCACATACCAACGTAATTTTAACATTAAATAAATATTTTCCACTAATCTAACTTTAAGTGCCTTTTACCCGTGCTCCACATCCTGTGTAAACACCCTTTACAACCTTTTGGCTGGAAAAAATCCAACCCGACCAAAGACTCTTACGTGCACATTCATTGCCCCGAAGGCACTTCTTCTCGTCTTTACCCGATTTTTTCCCTTGCCTACCTCATGTTGTTCCTGCGCTCTTCATCCTTTCTCATACATGGTTTTTGCAAAGCCTTTTAACACCATAATCCAATATTTAGCATCTTATCATGCATTTCTTAACCTTATACTCTTTTATCCTTCAATTGAGTCATTCACCATAACTTCTACTACTAGTTCAAACTTGTATTATAGGCCTATACTTCGTATCACTCCACCCCACACTAAAACATATGCGTAGTCCTCTACGCATACACAACCTTAGAAATAAATAATGTGGTTACCAGACACAAGGCATAGAAATGAAAAAAATGAAAGGAAGAAGCAACAAGAAAGAAACACAAGAAAATAAAAAGCATAAAGGGAAATTCTAATCTAACTGGAAATACTGCCTTATTACAAACACCAAGAAGACTTATTTATAGTAAGGCTTCACCTACTCCCATTGAAGTGACCTAGTAACCTCATCCCATCCAAGACTTATAAGCTGGCGCAAGTGCCTCAATCAATAATGTAAGAGATGACGTAAGGTCTCAACCAATGGAATTTCAACTTCCGTGATGGTGCAAATACTTAGAATCATACAATAACACCATCACCTGTACCTCAAACATCTTTTTATTGATATGACGATTAGGCCATGCCTTTTGTCTTACTTTTTCTATCTTCGACTCCATCTAGTAAGTGATAGTATTTCATCTAATCGCATCAACTTATCAATTCTTTCTTCTAGCACTTGTTCATCACCTAACCCTCCCGCATGCACTATATGTAGTGATGGTAACATGAAATCCATTGGCAAAATGTTGATCAGAGAACACTTGATAGAAAGCACATAAGAAGTCTCTGTGTGGGAAAACAGGTCATATTCAAAGGCATGAATGGATAGTGGAGAACACATGTGTAGAGAAGAAGTTCGGCCTTCTGTGACTTAGCCATTTTTGCTCATGAAGATCTAGTTTTAGAGATGGCATGCAGAGCACACAAATGAGGTAGAGACATGCACACCAAGAATTGGCTATTTTTAGAGGATATGATATGAAGCGCTTTGCATGGACACATGTCTAGAGATAGATTTATCACTATCGGCTAACTACCGTGAGTATATTATTAGTGCACTTACATGTGTGGCTATTTTTTTAGTGGCACGTTGCTAATAATAGCATGTGACCTATTTTAGGATTAGATAAGTAGTAAGGGAAATTCCCACCCTTATATATATGTAGTGAATTACGTAGTAGATATATGTATGATGATTAATATACAAAAGAGAGATATAGTAATATTATGTCATAAATCTTTTACGCATTATACTACTTTTATTGTAATGAAGCTTCTATATAATTATTTAATATAATGGAGGATATTGGTTAGAATCTGAGTGTATTATTATGTGTAATTATATATTACATGTACTTGATTCCATCATGATTATTGTTTAAATTCTACTCTCCCTTAGATATATATCTGGTATGCTTTGTATAATGATGTGTTAGTAATGGAACTACATGTGCTAAGTCTTCATCATGCTAACAACTTGCAACAACAACCCTAAAGAAAGACTGGTACCTTTGCACACACTTTGGGTGAGCTCTCAATCTAGGCTAAGTGATGTGCCATCACATCTAGGGTGTTACATCGATAAATTCTAGGCTACATCATTGGTTTTGTTGTTACGTACCTCTTTCTCAAGTTGCTTTAGGATGGTTAGTGATGAAGACATACCTGGTTCACTCTAGCAAGTGTTGAGGAGTGGATGCATGATCTTGACAAAGAATACACATGATGGTTGATTGGATTTTATTTTAACACACATGTGTGGGTGGAACATAATATGTAATGACAGGCTTTTATATGAGACCTTTTTTTCTATCTTTCTAATCAAATCGTATTTAGTGGCTGATTTCTTATGCATCTAAGTGGAATTGGAGGTATCACACACTTGTCTAGATGTAGGAAGAATTTCAAGACCTTTATGATGCTGATATGATTTTGAATTGAGTGTTGGATATGTGGTTCCATGGTGTCTTGAACAACTATATCTTGGAATATTCAATTTCCACTTATTCATTTTCAGAGGGTATTTGAATTCTAGTTTTTATGATATCCGTGGGAAACTTATCTCGCAAGGAATTCAATTTGATGATCAAGATATTAATGGTAACTTTGAATTTTGAGAGTAAACTCGACACTAACTAAACCCCACCACATATGGGGTAAGGAACAAGATTGGTTAAGGATGACATACTTAGTGGTGGTAAGGAAGAGAGAAGAAAGGTGGCTCAAGTATAATGAGGCATATAAGAGGGAGATAGAGAAGCAAAGCAGACGCTGCAGAGTGGATGGAATTGAGGAGAGAAATGGATAGTGAAGGATTTATAGCTCACATAGAAGACATGGAGCTAGTGCATCGTGAACTCCTCCATCTGGGAAAGCATGATAAGGATCCCTCCTCATCCTCACAAGGAAGTGCACCAACCAGAGAAATGACCTAGGCAATGGGCGCAATGATCTGAACTCACATGATAACCTAGCCCTTGCACTTAATTTTCCAATATCTAGTACGACAAGTAATCAACAAGCAAGTTTGGGAAGTAAGAGAGCAAGAAAATCAATGGTAGGGTAGATGACTTCATTTTTATTTGGAGGTGTGTTTTGGGCGCATCATCTCACAACAAATGAGCATGTAGAATGTTGGATTCACCTCTAGAAGTAGAACTAATTCACAAACTCGTAGGGGTTTAATATAGTACTACGCTTCAATGAGCACATGGGATTACATCTACATGACCTATTCCAGCTATAAGTTTGGGATCATGAGGCATAGGTAGCCTGCGGTTCTGTATATTTGGAGGTTCTTTTGAGGCAAGGGAAACATGGAAGTTCGGATCAGGTGGGAAAGGTCCATACCAACACCAAAATATTTAGATGGAAATGTCTCTTTGTCTTCCGTAATATAGGGGAATAGGAAGATGTTGCCGAACATGTGCATATGTATGAAATAATATGGCTTATAAAAGGGATCATGGCTTGAAAGTGCAAGGAAAGCCAATTTACTATCACATTATAGGACGTGCCCACATCTAGCATAGAATGTTTGAACTCGATCGTACTTGTGTAGATTATGTAGCACTCAATCAAGGATGTGTTCTGAAAGAGTTCTATATTCTGGATTTTTCAAGAGTAAAAGTGCGCTTAAAGATATCAAACAAGGCACTACTTATAGTGTGTGTAAGTAGTATGATTCCCATTTTAAAATTCTTATGTCTAACCTTTCCTATGATATTCATGCAAGACAACATGCACAATGGTTTTTTGGAGGATTGATTAAATCATTTAGAAGGGTGTTGTCACATAAGACATATACTAATCCACACGAGGCATCGAGGCAGCCATACATGCCGAGGCGAGTTTGGTGTATCGACACCGTGTTAAGTGTAGTGCCCACTTCCCTTCGACACCTTTTTTGATAGTAATAATGATACTACTAATTATATTATGGAAATGATTATGGACTTTATTATAGTATGATGTCAAATGTTAGATCATGGATTATTGTTGACTTGATTCAGTTATGATGCATGATGATTATTAGAGACATTTTATATGTTAATGATGATATATTGTTGGACATGGTTATATGATCGATGTTGTTCGGACTTGTGATATTTGGATATTGTGAGTAGACCTGAAATGGAAAATTATTCGATGATGATATAGTTGTTGATAAACTATAAACAATATTATTAGATTGCTTTGATGTTTTGGTGATTCATATATCTAGATGATTTTGGAATTTTAAATATGTTTATATTATTGTGTACATTCTAATATGGCCACAAGGCCAAAGGAGGTATTTTTGTTTTGCATAGCAGTTAAAATATCACAACAAACATTGGGCGATGGAGACAAACCACATTGGATTCTAGATGAATTTGACAAGGTCACCATGGCAACTAATATTTGTTGTGTGTGTTTGTATTTTTGTTAGGATTCCCATGGGGGAATCACCTTTAAATGTGACCAAGGGATTTTATGTTTTATTTTATTTGGTCCCTTTTGTTTAGTATTTACATGTGTTTTTATGTGCACTTACCCTTTTCATTATTTATTTAATGTGGTGTTAATATTGTGAGTAATCATATTGTTTAGTTAATTAATTAAAAGAAGTCATAAGAATGTATTTAATAGAGTTCTTTGGCCATGTTTTAAAGTGTTGTAAGAAGGTGTAAGAATGTTTAGGTAATGTGTAAGTGACCTTGTAAGTGATGTGTAAGTTAAATTTTGAGTGTGAAACACTCCACCTTCTTAGAAATTCGAATTTTCCTTGGAGGTTAATTTTGGAGGCTTGTGGGAAAAGTTAAACTTGTCTCATACCTATTAAATTCACATACCACCTTGCCTATGGTTGGAGGGTTAAATTTAGACCTATTTATGCATTTTTACAAGTCAAGTTGAATGTTGTAATTGCACTTTTCTTACATAATTTAATTTCAGTCCTTATGGGGTATGGGACTTGTTTGAGTGTGTAAGTAAATCTATCATATTATTCACCCACTTATTTATTATGCATTGGAGAATAAAGTTGATTTGTGGGGATTCGTTGAGGATGTGTGATGTGGCATCCTACATGGATCCACTTGATCCTCTTTTCTTCCTCTTCATAAAATTGGAATTTTTTTCCTTGTTTTGGGTTTCTTGACTTTTAGAGACTTCATTTTGAGGTGAATTTTCTTGTTGTTTTGGGAGCTCTTGCTTGGAGAAGTTTTTTGGAAGATTGTTGCATACTTGTGCTTGCATTGGATAGCTTTTTGGAACTTGGAACAAATCCATCATGGAGAGGTAGGAAGTTTGCTCTTGAAATGTTTTTTTTATATATGTAAATGTTCTTGTGTGAATGTTTTGGTGTATTTTGGGATGTTGGGTAGATGGCCTAGGAATGGTGTAGGAGAAGACTATGGGGTTATTTTGTGGGAGGCACAAGTTGTTTTAGGGAGGTATAAGGGTGGAGGGAGTGGGGATTTGGGTTCCACCTTACAAAGAAATAACTTGTATTTATTTACTCGTTATGGGGTGCCATAAGAGGTTGGGGAGACATAAGAAAATGTGAGGAATAAGGGGTACTTGAGGGAGGCATAAGGGCATGATAGGGTTTTGAAATGATATTCATATATATATATATATATATATATATTGGTGGGTTGTTCTCAAGTGGTGATACCCATTTTACCCTTTGGGAGGCATAAGAAACATCCCCCATAGCTTCCTTCAACTTTGGCTTGCTTGATGAAGCCTTTGTATTGTTTGTCATGTTTTAATGTAGTTGTAAACTACATTCTGTTTGGGACTGTGTTTCTTTATGAAAATGTTGCTTGTATGTTTTGTGGAAGCCTGTTGTTGCCATGAGTTGGATCACATATTTTATTGCATTATGGTTGGGGCTGGGGGCCAATGAAGAAGGATGGCTTCTCCTCTTCATTGGATGTCTTTTTGGGTGGAGAGCGTTGCCTTTCCCTACTCCTTGTGATCAAATTGGAAGAATGAAGAATGCATGTTGTTATTCTAGAGCTAAGAAAAGACATTTTGATAGTCCATTATGAAATGAAATCTCATTGTAAATTTTCCCACTTGAAGTGTATGAACTATACATGTTTGTAATGGAAAGATGTTGATTGATTAAGTTGGAAATTTGAAATGTAAAAGAGTTATACTCTGTTTTATTTCGGAAAGAATGTGAAAGAAAGATATGTGTTTTTGTATGTTGCATTTTGAAACCAAATGGAAAGGAAGTCAGTAAGAATTCATTTAAATTAATGGAAGTGGTTTTGTCTTGTCCATACGTTGTTATTCCATTGGAAATATGTGTTTAGCATTCACTATGAAATCTTTATTTGAAAAGTGGTAATGTAAAACACGCGAGAAGAAAAATGTATTATTCTATTCTATATATAATATATGTTTTGGAAGGAATAAAGAAGAAAGGTTGTAATGTTGTATTTTGGAGTCCATAAAGGATTTGCATTACCTTTTTTAAATCGGATTTTTGTATTGAGATTGATCATCTATTGTGTTTGAAGTCTCTGTTTGAATGAAGTAAATGCATATGTGAGGAAAAAAAATGAAGAACTTTTCTAAAATGTGTAAAGTTGGAAATAAAAATTATATTTTGGCTTTTGAATGGTTGGAATTAAATCAACTAATGTGTTGGATTGGAATGGAACGTATTCTAAATACTTGGAAGAAGAAAGTGGAAAATATAACCATTAAAATTTGTTTCCTATTTTTGTAATTTCAAACCGGAAATTATCAAAACAAAAAATTCATGAGTTCAAACCTGCAACAATAAAATAAAAAATTAAATGATTAAATTGAAGAACTAGGCTAAATGAGGTGTCGAATCACAACCCACGGGACTGCAACTCGATGGGTTGAGAATCTCGGGAATTGCAACAACATGGAGCTTTTCCCAAGTGTGGGATCTTTTCCTCCTAATCGGAAAAGCTCTCCGGATGAAGGCCGCTCCTATTCCTCTGCTCAGATGCACACGGAAAAATGCAGAGGGTCTACTTAAAACCTAATCTAATTTTCAAGGAGACAGGGATAAGAAAATGCTTAAAATAAAACCTAAACTAACATGAGGTGATGCACCGAGGAATGAAGAACACTGTTTTGCCAATAAACAGTAATTAAAAAATGTAATGCAAGATCATGCCTCAGATAACTGGGCATTTCAGTTGAAAGATCAAGAAGATGCAAATAAACACCTAGAGGGTTGATAATCATCCTGCTAGACATGCATTAATTTGCTCCAAAGATTGATACAACACACCGCTGAAAATACCAAGAGGCAAAGCTGCATTAAAGTGCTTTTTTAAATGGGAGGTTTTAACTCCTGATTCACCCGCCAAAGAGAAGAATGGGGAGGCAAAACAAGAATGTCCAAGTGAAAATTTAGAAATAAGCCCCTCCTTACAATTTATAGGAAGAATGAGAGAGAGAAGAGAGAGAAAGTCCAAATCTACCCCAACCACCTCAAAGTTGTAATTAATTCATCTCATTATGGTGGTAGGTGAGGACCATATCAAACCCCACAAAAGTGGCAAACTGTATTTTTCATTTTTAAGAACTTTTTCCCACCCAATTAAAGATATCCAGTCAGTAGTTAGGCAGAGGACGCCGTGAGGCTTTCCGAAAAAAGTCCAACCTTGTGTGAATCCTGAGCTCCCAGGTCAAAAGTTATGGCCATCTATCGAATATCGGGTCGTGGTTCCAAACTCTGTCTGCCGCACTTGTAATGTCATTGCGCCTCCTGAAGGTGCGCCATAGGCGCATCCGTGTGTGTGTCGACATCATCTTCCATGCGCCAAGGGCGCATCCTTTTCCTTGTCGACACTCTATGTCGTGCGCCCATTCTCGTGCGATGGCGTACTCATTTGCCTTGTCGACACGAAGTGTCGTGCGCCCATTTTACTATGGCGAAAAAAAATTCCATTTTCTTGTCGACACTCCGTGTCGGGAAGCGCTTCATTTCTGTGCGCCAAATGGGCGCACCATTTTCCTTGTCGACACTCTGTGTCGTGCGCCCATTCTGTGCGCCTTGGGCGCACCATTTGCCTTGTCGACACTCTGTGTCGTGCGCCCATTCTGTGCGCCTTGGGCGCACCATTTTCCTTGTCGACACTCTGTGTCGTGCGCCCATATTCGTAATTTTGGTGGCGCATGTCAGTGATTTTGAGCTTCTTTGATTTCTCCATTCTCTTCTCCTTGCATATATCTACCAGGGAAAGATATATACAACAAGGCTCTAAACGAATTCAAATATACAAAGATAATTCAAGGAAATATTTCAAAACTTAGAATCGAAAATTATGCTCAACTGAAGTTTTACAATCATTTTTGTTGTCAAGAAATGAAAATGTTCATATTGAAAATCTATTAGACAAATTGAATCTTGAATCCTTCCTTAAATCCATCTAAGAACATGTCCCCATGTCTATTTGACATGTTGAGAGAGGAAGAAGATCAAATTGAATAAATTTCACAAGTTACAATTTATTTAAATGCCCTTCACATTTCTAATGTGATTTTCTGTAAAAACAAAAGGTCGTTTTCTTAAAATTGACCACTTACTCTTTATCAAAATAAAAAAATATTGATTTCTATGCAAACAGACATTTAGATATTTCAGAGAAAGTCCTCATTTTCCCAAAATGAGCTCTCTATCAAAATTTATGGCCCTCCAAAGTTCTTCCTTCACTTAAGGCGTCAGAAAAAAAAAAAAAATTGGGAAAAATCCTCAGACAGCCTGTGGCCCAATTTTTCCTCATTGCCTTGGGAAAATTATTGGGAAAATTTTCCAAATTTTCCATGCTGGCCCACATCCAATCAATGGCTTTATATGGCACCATGAGGTGTGAAAATGGTGGTGCGATGGATTTCCTTTTAACTTAGTGCTCTTGGAAAATTTGTGAAATTGAAAAGCTCCAAAGGAAGGCCTCAGAATTAATCGTGTGATGCCACATGGCATCATGAGGAATCAGCGGAGGAGAAAATTACTTTTTCCTCGTTTGTGTTATGGAAAATTTTGGGAAAATTTTCCATGTTCTCCACATCATCCCGCCTGACTGCAGCCAATCAAGAGCCGCCACGTGGCATGAGAAGCCGGCAGAGGCGCGAGCAATGTTACTCTCTTAGCACTTTGGGGCATTAAAAAAATTTCTCCCCACCACCCCACTTTCCCATGTTAGCTTAGGTGATTCCATGTGTCCCTTGCAGCTTGCATACTCATGCGGGCACAATGTTGGCTTTTCACCCCACGCAGAAATTTTCCCAAACGTCTCCTCCCATCGCCCTCTCACCCACGCTTAGCTTCGAGAAGCGCCATGTGTCCTTGAGACTTGTGGAACCACTGGGAGTGTGGGTAAAAATGTGTTTTTTTCCCGCATGGGAAATTTTCCAAAATACTCCCCACAGCCCACCAACTCCGCCCCTTTGGGAAATTTTTTTCACCCAGGGACTTGGGCCCGCAGCCCATTCTTGGGAAATTTTTCACCCCAAGGTCATGAAATTTCCTATCCAATGAGAATTATTTAGGAATTTTTAATGTGTTAAGTGTGAGAAAAATAAATTTGAAAGTTTAATCCTCTGTTAGAGAGTGGGTATGGTGAAGATTTACCTTGAACCTAACTAAACCTTCTAACCCTAAAATTTGGACCTTATGACCTCTAATATTTGTTAATAAAAGAAAATATGTTCTAGTGGATTAGAATTGTTCGGATCTTGTTAGTGATAGTTTTTTCCTTGTAACTGGTTATAGACTCTTCTTGTATATATATATATATATATATATATATATATATATATTCCATAATTTTTCCTAACTAATCCTAGGTTGTTTCTTGGGTCTCGAGTGGGTTTTTAGCAGGCGTTACACTTGGTATTAGAGAATGAGGTTCAAAATATTGAGCCATTGGGAACATTGGAAAACTTGAGACATAAAACTTAAACCTATCACACTTTTAAATATAGAAAGCAACTTAGTTAGAAATTTCATGTTTTAGTAAACATGGAAACTAAATAAAACATAGAAAGATGAACTAAATCTCACCTTGGTCTATGTAGGAGGCACAATGAGGTGAGGGGATTTTCACATAGACCCAAACTTACCACCACGAGATCATGCTGCAAGCAACCATCCTACCCCATATTTTGCAGACTCTTGGGATGTGAATGCCACTCTACACAAAGGATTAGTAGGAGGACATGCAACCAAACATGATAGAGTCCCTTCCATTGAGGGTTAGGTATCTTCTCGACCTAGTGAGGAGCATGGAGGAGAGAAATCCCATGCAGATTTAGTGAGGGTAGAGTCACCATAGAGGGGACAGGGTGACCGAAGTTTTAGGAGATAGAGAGAGGTCTCGAGTCCTAGGCTTAGGGATGAGCATGCGAGAGAGACCTAGAGGCCAATAGACAATAATTTCAGATCACATCGTGGGGATATCCTCAAGTTTTGACCATCACATTATTTTGGTGATATAGGTGGATTTCATGGAAGAGGCCTGGTTGGTGAGCTTGAGAGGATGCTTCAAGCTCTATCCTTATTATAGTAACATGAATGCTCGTGTTGTGATCCATCTACCGAGGGATGAAGCTGTTGTCCAGTGGTGGATAGACGAGTAGAAGCTCCATGTTGATTTTGAGACAGTTACTGCGAGCTCTTTGATGAGCATTTCTGAAATAGATATTTGTCATAGAGGTTCATACAAGATAGTAGCATAGATGAGTTCCATGACCTCCAAGACATGCATCTCTTACAATGGTTGAGTACAAGAGTAGATTTCTAGATCTACTCTAGTATGATGGTTATATCCAGGATGAGCAGGTGTGGATCTATAGGTTCATCTAGGGCCTAAATATATACGTTGGAGGTGCAGTATGGATCCATTATCCATAGACATTATCCGATGCCGTCAAGAAGGCCTATATAGTAGAGGAGACTTGGGAAAGACCCATTAGGCTAGAGACCGAGTCCGGAGCGCATCTGATAGATGTAAGACAACAGTAGATCAAGGGGGTCAATACCTCTTCATCGTGGTGGACAGGGTTCAACACAATCATCTTTAGACCCTAGAAGCAGCAACAACAGTAGTCCCACCCACCTTATAGACCTCCGCATGAGAGGTTTGATGCATAGAGAAGATGGGGTGTGGGGCATCCTCCTGAGGTCCCATCAACACACCGATTACCCAGAGAGCTCACTCAGCAGGAGCTCACCAGCATAGACCTCAAGTAGACCAAAAACGGCCAAATCATCAAGATCCACACCATAGACCTCCGTGAGTACTAACTAGGCCTACTACACAGGGGAGAGGATTAGGTGGTTGTTTTGGGTGTGGTGTTACTGGAAATTTTTGGAGAGACTTCCCATAGAACCCTAATAACAAGGGTAAGACATAGATCTCAGAGCCTACTATTGGTGATATGGGGTGCAGTCATAGGATGTATGCAGTGGTCGAGAACCACCAGGCAGAACATCGCAGTACGAGTTATTGAGACCATAGGTAGTATTGGTGGTATTCCTAACTCCATCTTGTTTGATTCTGGTTCTTCTGATTCTTTCATTGCGCCATCTTTAGTATAGTAATGTAGGCTAGTGGTAGTTAGGCAGGGTCATAGTTGGGATGTTGAGATGGCTTCAGGAGCTAAGATCTCTATAGACTCCTTAGTTAAGGAGTGTGTGGTGGATTTGGGACCTTTCACCACCACCTCGTATCTCTCGTATCCTTTTTGGGATCTTATGGAGTCATCTTGGGTATAGATTGGTTGTCGACACACAAGGATAGAGTGGATTGTTACCAAAAAAAATTCTTGTGGAGATGATTTGGGAGTTGAGTCGGTGATTTTAGGAGTCAGGAGACCCATCTCTATTTGCACCATCTCTCTGCTTTATGCAGCTTAAAGCATGTGTGTGTGATGGGGTTATCTGAGATGTATGCTATTATAGTCGGTGAAAAATTAGAGGATGGTTCTAGTGGACCATCGCTAGATGATCACCCCATTTTGAGAGAGTTTGTAAATTTCTTTCTAGGGGAGCTACCAGTGGTTACCACCCCCACATGAGATTGATTTTATAAATACTTGGTTCCAGAGCAGATCCTATATCACGAGCACCTTATCAAATGACCACACACAAGCTCTATGAACTCAAGTTGCAGCTTGAGGGCCTTTTGGAGAAAGGCCTTATCTATCCTAGTGTATCCCCTTGGGGTGCACCGGTGATTTTTGTGAAGAAAAAGGATGGATCCTTGCGGTTTTGTATTGATTACCACCAATTGAATAAGGTAATGATTAAGAATCATTATCCCCTTCCATGTATTGATGATTTGTTTGATTAGATGAAGGGAGCCACAATTTTCTCTAAGATTGATCTTAAGTCAAGCTACCATCAGCTAAGGATTTTGGAGGTAGACATTCATAAGACCACCTTTCATAAGAGATATGGTCACTATGAGTTCACAATGGTGCCTTTTGGCTTGACTAATGCCCCCACCATATTTATGATTTTGATGAATGGTATATTTAGAACCTTCTTAGATCAATTCATGCTCATCTTCCTTGATGACATTTTTATTTACTCACGTATGTGTGAGGAGCACAAGGGGCACCTTTGCTAGGTTCTTCAATGTCTTTAGGAACAATTTTTTTTTGGGAACTTAGAGAAGTGTGCATTCTTTCAGATGGAGGTGTAGTATTTGGGTCACATCATTTCTAGGAAGGTATCATTGTCAATCCTTCTAAGATTAGAGCTATTATGGATTGTCTAGCACCCACTACTATGATTGAGGTGTGCAGCTTCATGGGATTAGCATGTTACTACTGTAGATTTGTTCAGGACTTCTCTTAGATTACACACCCCATCACTTCCCTATAGAGGAAAGGGAAGAAGTTTGTTTGGACAGATAGGTGTGAGAATGCCTTCATTATACTAAAGGAATGCCTCACTACATCACCTATTCCTGTAGTTTCATATCCAAAAGGTGAGGTTTTTGTTTGCATGGATTCTTATTTAATAGGGCTTGGAGGTGTGTTGATGAAGGAGAGAAGATTAGTGGCTTTTGAGTCTTCCAAACTCAAATATTACTAGCTTAATTATTTGATTCATGATCTTGATTTTGTGGTAGTTGTGCACACTTTGGTTCGATGGAGGCATTTTCTCGCTTGGTCGAGATTCACACTGGGATAGATCACCCAAGTCTTCTTCACCTCTTACACATGCCCTAATCTCAAAGCTCATCAGCGGCGTTGGATGGAGTTTCTTTGTGAGTATGATATGGAGATAGAGCATGTGAAAGGGAAGGAGAATGTGGTGGTGGATGCTCTCAGTAGATTGAGACATGTGGTTATGGTCACCTCAGTGAGCACACATTTATAGAGTAGGATTTTTCAGCACTTCCTCTTGACAACTTCTACATTGCAGTTCGAGTAGAGATCGAGTCTTAGAGACCCCTTAAAGGGAAGTTTGATGGTTTTTCTTTAGAGGAAGATGGTCTTCTCAGGCACAAAGGCCAGATTTATGTTCCTAGAGATGGAGGCTTGAGGTAGGACATCTTGGCAGAGGCACATCATGCACCCTATTTAGCCCATCCCGGGGTGAAGAAGATGCATGCCACCTTAAGATAGTTATATCATTGGAGAGGACTTCATAGAGACATGGCCCACTCATGTCACGATTTTTAGAGTTCTAGAAAGTGAAGGTCGAGCATCAACATCTAGTTGGCCTTCTCTTTCCTCATGCTATACTGAGAGTGGAAATGGGACACCATTTCTATGGACTTCATTGTTGGGCTACCGATGTCGAGATATCACCATGATGCCATCATGGTCATGGTTGGTAAATTGACAAAAGTGACTCAATTTTCTCCTGGTAAATACCACTTATATGGCTAGTACAAATGGCATGGGTATACTTGGATGAGATTTTCAAAGTTGCACTGGATTCTACGGAAGATCATAAGTGACCGCGATCCTTGTACACTTCCCATTTTTGGACTACCATGCAAAGCATGCCCTTGGGATGAAGATTAATTTCAGCATAACATATCACCCGAGATGACAGATGGAAAGACTAAGTGGGTGAATCAAATTCAGAGGACATACTCAAGATGTATGTGACGGATCAATGATCTAGATGGGAGGAGTACCTGTACTTAGTGGATTTTGCCTACAATAATAGTTTTTCGAGTTCTATAGGCATAGCTATTTCTTAGGATTTGTATGGTAGAGAATGCAAGACACCTCTTAGTTGGTCTAGATAGAGGATAGAGTTTCTCTTGAACAAGCTTTGTTATAGGACATAGATTAGTAGGTGTTTTTGATCGAGATAGAGACCGCACGAGGAACATGACAGAAGAAGAAGTATGCAGATCAGCATAGGACCAACCACATTTTTGATGTGGTCATGAAGGTGTTCCTTCATGTCGGGCCACACAAGAGCCCTATCCGTTATGGAAAAGGCTCTAAGTTAGCTCCTAGACTCATGGGTCCTTTTGAGATCTTGGTGCGTATCAGCCCTTTTAGCCTACTATCTAACATTTCCACCTAGCTTGTCTCACATACATGATGTGTTTCATGTTTCGTTTCATAGGAGATATGTTGTAGATCCTTCTCATGTGTTAGATTGGAAATCATTGCAGGTGTGCAGGATCGGGTGGAGGTGATGGTGTAGCTTGTTCGCATTCTAGATCGTAGGACCTGAGCATTCAACATAGAGAGAGGTTGATCATGTTTGGGTGCAAAGTGGGAAAGATATGATGAGACTGCATCTACATGGGAGGATGCTACTTTGTTACGAGTTATATTTCCACATTTGTTCTAGTGACTTCCGTGAGGAAGTCGAGTCTAAGGGGGGGGATGTAGTGCCCACTTCCATTCGACACCTTTTGATACTAATCATGATAATCGCTGATTATATTATGGACATGATTTTGGACTTTATTATAGTATGATGTCAAATGTTAGATCATGGATTATTTTGACTTGATTAAGTTATGATGCATGATGATTATTAGAGACATTTTATATGTTAATGATGATATACTATTGGACATGGTTATATGATGGATTTTGTTCGAGACTTGTGATCTTTAGATATGCAAGTAGACCTAGAAATGGAAAAATTATTAGATGATGATATAGTTGTTGATAAACTATAAACAATATTGTTATATTTTTTGATGTTGTGGTGATTCATATATCTAGATGATTTTGGAATTTTGATTATGTTTATATTATTTTGGACGTTCTAATATGGCCATAAGGTGAAGGAGGTATTTGTGTTTTGAGGTTAAAATATCACAAAAACATCGGGGATTGGAGACCAACCACATTGGAATTCTAGATGAATTCAACAAGGTCACCATGACAACTAGTATTTGTTGTGTGTGTTTGTATTTTATTAGGGATTCCCATGGGGGAATCACCTTTAAATGTGACCAAGGGATTTTATGTTTTTCTTTTATTTGGTCCCTTTTGTTTAGTTTTTGCATGTGTTTTATGTGGTGCACTTACCCTTTCATTATTTATTTAATGTGGTGTTAATATTGTGAGTAATCATATTGTTTAGTTAATTAATTAAAAGATGTCATAAGAATGTAATTAATAGAGTTGTTGACCATATTTTAAAGTGTTCTAAGAAGGTGTAAGAATGTGTAAATAATGTGTAAGTGACCTTATAAGTGATGTGAAAGTTAACTTTTGAGTTTGAAGCATAACACCTTCTTAGAAATTGAATTTGTTTTTGGAGGCTGATTTTGGAGGCTTGTGGGACAACTTAAACTTGTCCCATACCTCTTAAATTTACATACCAACCTTTCCTATGGTTGGAGGGTTAAATTTAGACCTTTATGCATATTTACAATTCAAGTTGAATGTTGTAATTGCACTCTTCTTACATAATTTAATTTCAATACTTATGGGGTATGGGCTTGTTTGAGTGTGTAAGTAAATCTATCATATTATTCACCCATTTATTTATTATACATTGGAGAATGAAGTTGACTTGTGGGGGTTGGGGTTGATGATGTGTGATGTGGAATCCTACATGGATCCACCTCATCCTCTTCTCTTCCCTCTTCTATAAAATTCGAATTGTTTGCCTTGTTTTGGATTGCTTCACTTTTGGAGACTTCATTTTGGGGCAAATTTTCTTGTTGTTTTGGGAGCTCTTGCTTGGAGAAGTTTTTGGAAGATTTTTGCATGATTGTGCTTGGATGTTTTGGATTACTTGCATTGGGATAAAGCTTTATGTTTTGGAACTTAGAACAACTCCATCATGGAGAGGTAGGAGCTTGGCTCTTGAAATGCTTTTCTTGTATATATGTAAATGGTCTATGCATGTTTTGGTATATATTGTGGGTTGTTGGGTATATGGCCTAGGAATGGTGTAGGAGAAGACTAAGGGGTTATTTTGTGGGAGGAATAAGTTGTTTTAGGGAGGTATAAGGGTGGAGAGAGTGGGGATTTAGGTTCCACCTTACAAATAAATAGCTTGCATTTCTTTACTCATTATGGGGTGCCATAAGAGGTTGAGGAGACATAAGAAAATGTGAGGAATAAGGGGTACTTGGGGAGGCATAAGGATATGACCGTGGGTATTGAAATGATATTCATATATATATATATATATATATATATATATATATTGGTGGGTTGTTCTCAGTGTGGTGATATCCATTTTACCCTTTGGGAGGCATAAGCATTCCCATAGCTTCTTGCTCCTTTGGCTTTCTTTGATGAATCCTTTTATTGTTTGTCATGTTTTAATGTAGTTGCAAACTACATTCTATTTGGGATTGTGTTTCTTTATGAAAATGCTGCTTATATGTTTTGTGGAAGCTTCTGTTGTTGTCATGAGTTGGATCATATATTTTATTGCATTTTGTTTGGGGCTCAGGAGCTAATAAAGAAGGATGGCTTCTCCTCTTCATTGGATTTTTTGGTTGGATGGAGAGAATTTCCTTTCTCCTACTCTTGTTGTGATCAAATTGGAAGAATGAGGAGTATGCATGTTGTTGTTCGGAGATGAGAAAAGATAGTTTCACACCCTTATGAAATGAAATCTCGGTGTAAATTTTCCCACTTGAAGTGGATGAACCTATAAATGTTTGTAATGGAAATATGTTGTACTAATTGTAAGTTGTATATTGAAATGTAAAAGAGTTATACTCTATTTTCTATTTTGGAAAGAATGTGAAAGAAAGATACATGTTTTTGTATGTTGCATTTTGAAACCAAAGGGAAAGGAAGTTGTAAGAGTTCATTTAAATTAATGGAAGTGATTTTTTCTTGCCGATACTTTGTTATTCCATTGGAAATCTATGTTTAGCATTCACTATGAAATCTTTGTTTGAAAAGTGGTAAAGTAAAACACGTGAGAAGAAAATGTATTATTTTGTCCTGTATATAATATATGTTTTTGAAGGAATACAAGAAGAAAGGTTGTAATGTTTCATTTTGGAGTCAATAAAGAATTGCATTACCTTTTTCAATCAGTATTTTGTATTGAGATTGATCATCTATTGTGTTTGAAATCTTTGTTTGAATGAAGTAAATGCCTATAAAGGAAAATACAGTAACATTGTCTCGAAATGTGTAAAGTTGGAAATCATAATTGTATTTTGGATTTCAAATGGTTGGACTTAAATCAAATAATGTGTTATATTTGAATTGGAATGTATTCTAAATACATGGAAGAAGAAAGTGATGAATAGAACCAATAAAATTTGATCCCTATTTTTGTAATTTCAATTTAGCAATTATCAAAACAAAAAATGCATAGTTTGAACATGTAATAATAAAATAACAAATTAAATGATTAAATTGAAGTAGTAGGCCCTAAACGAATTAAAATAGAAAAAAATACTTAAAGGAAATATTTCAAAACTTAGCAAAATCAGGCTCAACTATTTTACAGTCATTTTTGCTGTCAAGAAATGAAAATATTCATATTGAAAATCTATTAGAAAAATGGAATCTTGAATCCTTCCTTAAATCCATCTAAAAACATGTCCTCATGTCTATTTGACATGTTGAGAGAGGAAGAAGATAAAATTGAATAAATTTCACAAGTTAAAATTTACTAGTTTGCATCAGAAAAGCTGTAGGACGTTTCCTTAAAATTGACTCCTTAAACTTTATCAAAATCAAAAATTAATGATCTTTGTACAAAGAGGACATTGAGATATTTCCATAAAGTCCTCATTTTCCCAAACCGAGCTCTCTATCAAAATTTATGGCCCTCTCGATGTTTTTCCTTCATTTGGCTTCGAAAAAAATTGGGAAAAATTTCACTGTGGGCCCATGGCCCAAATTTTTCCCTTAGAGCTTAGGAAAATTTTCCAAATTTTCCCCACTACCCCGCCAGCCCATAGCCAATCAAATGCTGCCATGTGGCACCATGAGGTGTCAGCGGTGGGACGAATCTCCTTTTAACTTAGCACTCCCAGGAAAATTTTGTGAAAAAGTTCCAAATTTTCCCCAGTGGCCTGCAACCAATTAGGTGATGCCATGTGACGTCACGAGGCATTGGTGGAGGAGAAAATTACTTTTTCCTTTTGTGTTTCAGAAAATTTTGGGAAAATTTTCCATGTTCTCCCCGTCATCCTCGCTGACCCGCAACCAATCAGGAGCTGCCACGTGGCATGAGGAGTCAATGGAGGCGTGGGCTAGTGTTACCTCTTAACCCTTCTAAGGCGGTAAACAAAATTTCTCCCCACCACCCCACATTCCCCACATTGGCTTAGGTGATGCAACATGTCCCTTGTAACTTGCAAACTTGTGGGGCAATGTTGGCTTTTCGCCCCACTGGAAATTTTCCCAAACGTCTCCCGCCACCCAATTCTCCCCGCACCTGGCTTCGAGAAGTGCCTCATGACCCTTGTGGACTTACGGCACCGTAGGAGCGCAGGATTAAATGTGTTTTTTTCCAATTTGGGAAATTTTCCAATAGTGTCCCCATGGCCCACCAACCCACCCTTTGTGAAAATTTTCACCCCGGCCTCGCAAGCCAACTCTTGGGAAAATTTTCACCCCAAGTCCCGCCAGCCCCGTAACTTGAGAAATATGAGGAGTTATGAGGAATTATTTATATCAATGGAAATTTGAGGAAATTTCCTATCCAATGGGAATGATTTAAGAATTTTTTGAATTCATTAAGTGTTAGAAAAATCAAGTTGAAACTTTAAGTTGAAATATTAGAGAGTGGGTATGGTGAAGATTTACCCTTTGAACCTAACTAAACCTTCTAACCCTAAAATTTGGACCTTATGACCTATAATATTTGTTAATAAAATAAAAGTATGTTCTATTGGATTATAATTGTTCTAGAACTTGTTAGTGATAGTTGTTGCCTTGTAACACGGTTGTAGACTCTTTAAAAAAATAAAAAAATAAAATTCATAATTTTTCCTAACTAATCCTAGGTTGTTTCTTGGGTCTCAAGTGGGTTTTTAGAGAGCGTTACATTAGCCCATTCTTAGAGGCACATATTGTAGCTATGGAAAAGTAGTTAGAGAAATTATCAGTGAATTCAGCCCATGAAATGTGCTCAGGGATTTGGTGTACAGATTGTGAAGTGGAGGGACACACCAAGGATAGTTGTCCTCGTAGGTCCATATGTTCATTATTGTTAGACTGTGAGATCTATCATTTGAATCATGATGCTAGCCATTATCCTTTTCTACAATGCATGATAAGGAAGAACATATCCTACTATTGAAAAATTTTCCGGTCCACAACCCATGATACTAAAGATTGTAGATTGATTGGTCTAGATCCATGATGCTATAGACATTGGGGTATGATAGATAAGTGTAACAGATAGTTCTAAAAAAAATAATGAGCACCAAGATCAGGATCAAAATCAACCACACTATGACAGGAATGAAGGGAATTTTGAAGGAGGTTGTGGCAGAGGCCGAGGATATCGCGGTGGATTTAGAGGATGAGTTTGTGGTGGTGGGAGAAATGAGTTCCCTCATGGAATGTGTTATACATGGAGATCTCCGATCATTATAGGATTGAATGTCCCCATAATATTACATGTTCTTTCTATGGAAATAACCATAGCTATGAGGAGTTTTCGGACTTATATGAGCATCTAAGTAAGAAACATAAACAAGATAACAAAAGCGTAGGGATGGTTAGGATACAACGCGTTATGGACAATCAATGGATGCCCAAGTTGGTAGTAGAGTCCGAAGAGTTACAAGTGAAGATCACAACCCATGCTGAGGTGACACACACTAGGGAAGCATTGCAGTAGAAACTAACCATCACTAAAGAAGAAGTTCTTCATGCACGGTACCTAGATCCTACCTATTAGAAGGAGTTTTATTAGGAAACCATGGAATTTCTAAGGAATCTTCAAGGTGAGATACAATACTTAAAGGAGAAAAATAAAGCATCAGAGATGGTCCAAATGGATATAGATGACTTGAGGGAGGTGTGTAAAATACTACGCCTGGGAAAAAAATTCTAATGTTAGGGACTTAGTTAAAAGGAAACACTCCACGCATAAGTACTAAGACGGGACAGTAGATCCTGCATGTGAATCTTCTCCCTCATAGCCTGGATTATGACAAGGAAATAACTTTGAATGTTGTTGTGGATGGGTGGCTATTGAGTAATATATTAATTGATACATGCGCAGAAGTAAATGTTATTACCTTGGATGCATGGGAATAATGGGAAGAGCCCCATTGCATCTATCCTCTAATGTATTATTCATGTCTAATCAGACTAAGGTCACTCTGATCAGAGTTTTGAAGGATGAATCCATTACCATACAAGGAGCCAAGTTTGCTAGAGACTTTGAATTTTTAGCACTTGTAGAGTCGAGGATAGATTCCCGATCTACTAGAGTATCCTTGGTGCTATGCAAATAATTTTGGTCTTCGGTTCAACAAGGTCTATATCAGTTTTGAAAACAAAGAGGAAAGAGTTATTATCCCTTTGACAGATGGAAAATTTGCGCCCTATTTAGAGCCCTTAAGTGAAGAATATTTTAATAGGATTTATGTACGCGCCATCTCGAGACCCATAAATGATTGAACCAACAAAATAAGGACTAATTCAGTGGGAGTATGCATAGTCTATTAGTGATACTACAACTGTTGCTTGTGATAATTGGCCTCACAACACTTATGAGTTGGTAGGGCATGAAGTAAAGAGCATATTTCCTCAAATCACAAAACCACTTTATGTTAGGAGGATAGAAACAAATTGGTACCTTATTACATAGGAGAAGGGAATCCCATGGTATTTATGTGCACCATGGAAGAACAAAGTGGATAGACCCACTGGAAAGAAAAACTATGCTAGCATATAAACTATGTGGGACAACAACATGCTGGTGGGTGACCCATAGGGATAATATTGTCAGATGGAATGAAATTAGGATGGCTCTTACTATTAGGTTCTTGAAGCAATGCACCTACTCAAATCAGTACTTATCATGGTAACCAACCCATTCAACACCATGTTCAGAAGTGTGAGAGACTTTGGATAGAAGGGTAGGAAGCTTTACCACCTTTACTATGGGTTCAAAAGTTTTATTACACTTTATAAGGCTACACGCTTGCTTATATATGTATGCAGAAATCCATAGAGAAACTAGAAATTGGTAGAATTTAATCACAGGAATGACCCAAACATTTGACTTCTTCTCTGCAAAGCCTTCGGTGGAAGAAGCATTGAAATTCATAAAGTGCTTAACTATGGGAGATAGTGCCAAGGATGAAGAACTCCTTTAGGATTTATTAGGTAAAGAAGACTCAGGATCACATCTTGATGAAGAACTAGAGGTTGATGTAACATTACTTCACACACTTACCTTGAGAAAGAGAATGGAAAAATGGTCTACTTAGTGGATTATGAAGAAGTAGATAATATGGATGTAAACCATTCAACAGGAGGCGTGAGGTATTGGACGGTATGGATAAGACAACATGCGCCTATCATGAACCCATGAAGACAAAGAGGGTGAATATTAGAACACATACCGAGCCTAAGGAAGCCATAATTGGAGACTATTATTTAGACTCTAAAGTGGAAAAAATCATTGAGTTACTAAAGGATTACTAGGAATTACTTCCTAGGGGGTAACATGAACTTAAAGGTATGTATGAATCATTAGAAGAGATGAAAATAAAGATTAAAGAGGGTGTGTGCCCAAGAAGAAAGAGACCCTACAGGATGAACCCCAACTTGTGTGAAAAGGTCAAAGAAGAGATTGATAACATGTTGAAGTTTGGGATTATCAAGCCCCTTGATGAGTCATAATGGGTTAGTCCAATGGTGATCAGTATCAAGAAGGATGGATGGATTAGGATATGTATGGACTATAGGGATCTGAATGCTACATGTGTAACTGATCCATTTCCTACGCAATTCATCGAGGAAATACTAGAAGGTGTTGTAGGGTGTGAAATCTATTTGTTTACGAGATGGGTTCTTAGGTATCATCAAGTTGAATTTCCTAAGAGGATGAGGAAAATACTACATTTACTACTTGAATGGGGTTACTTCACCTATATTTTCATGCCTTTTGGTTTGAATAATGCACCGATGTATTTTTGCGCATAGTTGTCTAAGAATTTAAGTAATTTATTCACAACTTATTACATGTATATTTAGACCATTGGATGGTGTATGGATTAGTTAAGGATCACTATGATAATCATGCTTAATGTTTGAAAGGCATAGACATTTAAGTATCTCTTTAAACATCAAGAAGTGCATAGTTGCTACACCATTTGGGATATTTTTAGGACACATAATCTGTAAAGAGGTTTGTTGGTTGATCTAGCAAAGGTTGCGTAGTCATTATAGGCCTAAGGGAGCCTATGAGTCAAAGTGAGGTGCATGGATTTTTGGGTCATACAAGATATTACAGAAAGTTTATCAAAGGCTATGCCAAATTTTTCACACCATTAGAAGAGTTACTAAAAGGGAAAGGTATGTTCTACTAGGGAGAACAATAGTAGTGCACATTTGAAACATTGAAGGAGAAACTTACTACACGCCTATTCTACGTTTTCCTTCATGGGACAAACCATTTCATGTACATGTTGATGCCTCTAGCATGGCCATTGGTGCGGTGTTAGCTCAACCTAGAGAAGGTATTGTAGATAATCCTATTTATTTTGCTAGTAGAGAGATGACTTGTTTAGAATAGGATTACAAAACTACAGAGCGTGAAGCTTTGTCAATGATCTATGTGCTATATAAATTCCGCTAGTACCTACTAGCTACACCATTCGTCTTTTATAAAAATCACATGACATTGAAGTATTTGGTAAATAAACCTATTTTACAAGGTGCATATGTTGATGGGTGCTCTTATTTCAAGAATTTTATTTCATAGTTATGGTAAAACTAGGAAAAACTAATTCTGGACCAGACCATCTATCAAGAATACAATCAGGAGAAGAAACACAAGAAATTGAGGATACCATGCTAGATGCACAGTTATATAGGTTATAACAAGTGCCATCAGAACTAGAGGACATTGTTGTCTTTCTACAAATAGGGATGGCACCAGAAGGAATGAAATCCTTAGAGAAGAACAACTTATTATATGTGTCACACCTTATATGTTAATCGGTGGTGACTTATACAAATTGGGCCGAGATGAGGTACCGTGTCATTGTGTATTGGAACATAAGTGCATGGATAATATGGAAGAAGCTCATGGTGGTATTTCAGGTGGCCATTATGTTGGTGATGCCACAATGCGCATAAGATTCTACTTGTTAGGATTATGGTGGGAACCCTATATAAAGATTGTAAGGAATTTTTTATGGCATGTGATCATTGTCAACATCTTGGAAAACCAAGTGAACGAGATGAAATGCCTCTAAGACCTATTACTAGTGCATAACCATTCAAGAAATGAGTTATAGATTTTGTGGGTCCTATTTCATCACCTGCAAAACTTGATCACTACATCATAACTTACAAACTATATGATGAGGTGGGAAGAAGCAACACCTGCAAAGGATTTGTATAATGGCTACAACAGCTAGGTTTCTATGGGAAAATATTATTACAAGGTATGGATGTCCTTTGATTTTGACCAATGATAGGGGAACACATTTTCTTAATGAGATAATCATAATTTTATTGGATGAGTTCATGATTGCACACCATAAGACTACACCTATCATCTTCGGGAAAATAGAACTATTAAGGCTTTCAACAAAATTTTAGCCAAACATTGACAAAAATATGTGATGTTAGATGAAAAGGATTGGGATGATAAAGTATTTGTAGTACTTTGGGCATATTGAATAACATATAAGAGATTGAACAAAGCCACAACATTTAAGTTAGTGTTTAGTGCGAAGCAATTCTTCCTATAGAATTTTATGTTACCTTCTTTACGTATTACGTGCACTAGAGGTCTAGCTAATGAGAAAGCTTTAGAAGAATGGATTGAAAAAATAATTAATTTAGATGAATGACGAGCAATAACACATTAGATTTAGAAGTAAGAAAAGGCCATCTAGAAAGCATGGCATGATAGGAACATCAGGGATAAAAAGCTTGAGATTAGACAACTAGTACTTCTCTATGATTTTAAGTTCTTGCATCATCCAGAAAACTTAAGGTACATTGGTTGGGGCCATATGTTATCACTTACATCCTTGAAATAGGTGCCTATCAATTAGAAGCACTTGATGGAACATATCTACCTATTTTATTTAAGGGAGAGTAGGCTTCAAGACCTACTATAAATAAATCTTCTTGGTGTTTGTAATAAGACAACATTGCCATTTAGATCAGGTTTTCAATTGTATATTTCCTTAATGTGTTTCCTTTGCTATTTTTATTCTTTGTAAATTTAGTTATTGTTCTTATGTAATAAGTGCGCCTTGTGCATGAAGCTAATTACTATATGAAGCATGTTTATGCACAAAGGACTACACATACTTTTAGTGTGGGGTGGTTGTCAATATCCATGTATAAGATTGTGGGAATTGAAAGGTGAAAGGAATAAGCTGCTATGGGTGCTTTTCAAGTCAAAGGATTACCTCTAAAAAGTGACCAAAGATGGAGATGAATGAAGGGATAGTATAACGTGAGGTAAGAAGAGGCCATAATAACTACTAGAAGAAAGTGAAGTGATGAGGTACTCGGGTGCAAGGAAGTGCTAAAGAGAAGTCTATGGCTAAAGGGTTGGAAGGCACGCTAGAAGGTTATAGTTGGGGTGTGAATATGTACATCACGAAAAGAATGGAATTGGTTAATTAATGAGAGGATATTTGGTAGGTGTAGGAGCAATAAATGCATCAAAAATTTGAAAATTTATATAAGGATGGGATGCGAGTTCATTTTTACCATTGTGATTAAGAATATTTGAAAAGGAGCTAAGTGTGAAGAGCTAGAGTGATTGAATTGAGGTGAAAGGTGTGTATCCAGTTGTGATGAAGAGATTTGTGCATAGAAAGAGCTTGCATCCCCGGTGGTGAAGGGTTTGAGCAAAGCAAGATGACAAAGAGGAGCAAGGGAATGTAATTTCACCTAGGGCACACTAAATCGAGCTAGGGTTTGATTCACACATTGTAGAATTCAAGAGGTGAGTATTTATAAAGGATTGTAAGGTAGAAATGGACACCCAAGAAAGTAGTTGTGGTAGGAGTGAAGGGAAAGAAGAAGGTGGTCATAGAAGAAGAGGAGATGGCTCTTGAAAGAAATTTTTTTGAAATGCAATATCCATAAGGGGTCATCATAGGCCAAGAGTGGGATTCTCACATAAGGAGAAGCAAGGTGAGTGAGTAAAACCACCATACCACAAAGAATAAGAAGGAGCTTGATGCCTTGTTAAACACAAAGATGAATAAATGCATGATGGAAGACATGTCGGTGTACGATAATGCTGGTGAGAAGCTCTTGAAGAAGATTGGAGTTTACCAGCTATACGAGCTCCCTTACTTTGGGAAATATGAGCCCTTGTACCAGTGGCTCATGAGTAGAGTGCATGAAGATTTTTTTTCTACTTTGCAGGATGCAGAGCTAAAATTTCAACCATTCTAAACTCCATGGTAATCGGGATTGAAGGGAACATGAGAATATTTGAAGAATGATTTAATAGATAAGGCCACAATCTTGGAGACTAGAAAGGATCTAGGGTACACAAAGGGTCTGCATGGCATGGACATCGATAAAATGAAGAAGTATCTAGTTGTTTAGGTAGCCACACACCTTGTGACGAAGCTAAATGACCAGGAAAGGTGGTCACAAGTGAACACCATGTGGCTACATGTTGTGAAGAGAATGTCGAAGGGTTAGTCTACAATATTTCAGGATACATTACAGAAACTATTGTTGAAGAAGCTGTGCATAGGAGGAAAGATCAACTTTGGAGTTGTTCTATTATCATTGGTGTTCATGGAGATCGGAGTACCTAATGGACCAAAAGAGAAGATATGGGAGTATCCCATGGAGCATAAGTCACCAACGAGTGGTTCAAGAAAATACCTATGTGAAGGATCCATGATAGAACTAGTCAAGAAAAGGGCTGAGAAATGGTACGATAGGCTCGCATGGCCTTTGAAGAAGAATGGATCATCCCCAAGGAATTGCCTTTGGTGGTTGGAAAGTAGTTTAGTTCATTATATACCAACACTTTTACATAGCATAGTTCACCACCATGATAGATGGAGCATGGAGCCCTTGGTGTAAGTTACCATATGCCTTCACAAAAGGTACTTCTAGGCATCAATACATAGGTTCTGATACACGTGATGACTAAAGTTCAATGTGGACAAGGTAGATTGTGACTACCACATGCTAAGGAAGAAATATGTGTATCTAGATGCAGGTGCATATATTGAAAGGCTCATTTAAGATGTATTGAGAATTAAACCAATAAGTTTGGCTATGGGAGATATTGGAACAACAATGGTGTACCTTCAATGAAGCCCAAGTTGGAGAATAAAAGTTACATGGAGAATGTGTTTCACTGCTCCCGGGGTCTTTGAAGGATAAGCATACCATGGAGAACATCCCAGTGCCTAAGCCACGTGAGAAAAATTAAAGTGGAGGATGAGGAGGATGAGCGCAAAGATAGTGGGGGTTTAGATCATAGAGGTAGAAGACATCCTACGAATAAGGATGAAGTTGAGCATACAAGTACACCACCTCAGCCACAAGAGGGGATGAAGAGGACTTGGATACAGTCCAAGAAGAGCACAGGTTTAAGAGAGTGTTAGGAGAACAAGGACCCAAGGTGCTACTCTACAAACATTGTGCATATCACCCAGACTCTCTCCATAGAAGGAGAAAACCGTGAAAAAAGGAGGAAACTAAAATTGAATGAGGAAGTGGAAGAGTCATAGGAAAGTGCACCTAATTCTCCTACACCTCTTGAGAACATTGAAGGACAATAAGGTGAAGAAATGAAGGAAGGAGAAGAGGAGAAAAGAGAATAGATGAGACATCTATAGAGAGTGCTCAGGACATGGGAACACAAGTTCCAAATTTGGAGACTCAAGTTCCTAAGCAACCTAGGTTAAGAAGAACAAGTGGAGAGCACATTCCACTAACCATGGGTTATGATGAGGATGCAGGTAAAATTGTCCGTGCCCATTTCTAGAGCACACTGACACAAAAGGACTTATATGGCTGGGAATTAATGGATGAAATATATGGAAACAATGCACACCAGGAAGCAATTATCATGGTCGATGCACACACACATGGATGAACCATATTTTGATGTATGTGAAGAGTGATGCGTGTTGAGGAGGTTGAAAAAGACACCTCAAGATAGACACATAACAATAAAGCCTATTGTTATGTTAGATGAAAATGTGAGAAATGCATTGGTTAAAGTCTCAACTAGAGGTGGCAAGGTGGAATATGGACAAGGCTACCACAATTAGGGTGCTAAGGGAAGAAATCAAAACTAAGGATAAGGAGATAGTGTGCCTAATGTAGGAAAGATATTTAGCACAGAAAAATAACTTTGTATTTATCAGCATCACAGAGGAAATTGGTGATAATGTCATAAGAGCTAGGCCACACTTAGAGCCAAAGGTACCAAAGACATTTCCTTTGAAAATACACTATGTAGGTACATTGGTGGACCTAGTGCTTGAAGATGAACCTCTGTGCATGCCAGCACCAAAGGATCTAGCATAAGATGCAGAGAAAGAAAAGTATATAGTGATGCAAAATATTGCATCATATGAGGGATTGCTATAAGTGTTATAGGAATTAATGAAGAAGTAAGACCAATCCTTGAACATCTATACAAATTCCCAGAGGCGCTCATCAACATAAAAACCTAAGAGGAGAGAAATGAGGTCTAGAAAGTAATGAAAGACAACACATTGGGCCACATAGATAGATTAGCATTGGTCAAATAGAAGTGTAAGGCCCTGCAGAAGAGCCCAAGAACCACACAAAAATTGGCTAGAAGATCTTGGGAAACTCATCACACAAAAGATGGATTTGTTGGAGGGAAGGATGACTACAATGTCCAACATTGTGTTGGTCTTGCAGAATGAGAAAGGAGAAATTGCAAAGGAGGAACTAGAGTCTATTGCTATGGACATTCCAGAAAGAGTAGAGGAAGCACTTGTTGAGTGGAAAACCTTGGAGGCGAGATTAAGGAGGAATATCCTGAATTAATTTGTCAGGATACAAAAGAAGAAACCACAAGATAAGAACATTCTTTCATTCATTCAAATTCTTTCTATTCTTCTATTATTTGATTTTTTTGGAGATAACCATTTTCGGGGAGACAATGCAATTAGTGTGGGGTAATGTTGATCAGAGAACACTTGACAGAAGGCACACAAGAAATCCACATGGGAAAACAAGTCATATTCAAAGGAATGAAGGGATAGGGAGAACACGTGCGTAGAGTAGAAGTTCATATTTTGGGACTTAGCCATTTTACTCATGAAGGTCTAGTTTTAGAGATGGCATGCGAGCACACAAAGGAGAGGTAGAGACGTGTGTTCCACACATTGGCTATTTTTGAGAGATTGGATATGAATTTCTTTGCATGGACACATCTTTGGAGATAGATTTATCACTATCAGTTAACTACCAGTAGTCTATTGTTAGCGCACTTGTATGTGTGGCTATTTTTGTAATGGTGCATGGCTAATAATAGCATGTGACCTATTTTTGGATTAGATAAGTGGTGAAGGGAAAGTCCCCACCCTTATATATATGTAGTGAACTGCGTAGTAGATATATGTATGATGATGAATATATAGAGAGAGATATAGTGAGATTATGCTACTAAATATGTTACGTGCATACTACTGTTATTGTAATGAAGCTTCTATATACTTATTTAATATAATGGAGGATATTGGATGAATCGATTGTATTATTATGTGTAATTATATATTTCATGTACTTGATTCCATCATGATTATTGTTTAAAGTGTGCTCTTCCTTAGACATAGATTGGTTATTCTTTATAGAATGATGTGTTAGTGATGGAACATCATGTGCTAAGTCTTCATCATACTAACAACCTACAACAACAACCCAAAAGAGGGACTTGGTACCTTTGCATGCTTGGGTGATCTCTTAGTCTAGGCTAAGTGATGTGCTTTAGTGCATCCGAGGGTATTATCTTGGTAAATTCTAAGGTGCATCATAAAAACAACCTTCGTGCCAAACATAAATTGAAATAGTGTTGCCTTATTCAACCTCGTGTAGGTTTTCCAATATGCCGATAAACGGATGATACTTTGTCATCCCAATCCTATCTTCCAACATCATAGATCTTAGTTAAAATATGACTTAGTATCTTTTTAAATGCCTCGAAGTTCTATTTGGTTGAGGTGATATGGGGTAGTCGTATGATGAACCACCATAAATTATGCTAACATAATCTTGAGTGTTTCATGGAGAAAGTGTGTACCCCTATCACTTGCTAAAAAAATTAAAGGGAAACCATACCTACGATTATGTTCTCCCATAAAAAATTGAGCAGATTATCACTACTCGTGAAATCCTTCATAAGTGCTTCCTCTATCCACCGTGTCAAGTAATGAGTGCAAGTGAAGATGTACCATGAACCAGTCCTTTGCGTAGCTAGTAGCGTAATTAGTCCTACAAAGTTAATTGCCCATTTTTCAAATGGTTCAACATTGACTATTGGTTGTAAAGTAATTTCATCTCTCTTTCTATGTTTTCAAGGCCTTGGTAGTGGTAATAGGCCTAATAAAACTCAATACAATACTTTTATATGGTTTCCCACCAAAGCCCCGCTAATAAGATCTTCGCGTGGTAGAATTTCTGCATAGTGTCTTCCCTGCAATGCCACCATGCACTTATTCCATAATGGCTCCACACTCATGTTCAAATATGCATCAATGAAAAACCTCATCACGGCCTAACTTGTACATATATCCACTAATCAATATGTAGGGTGTGAGTGCAAGTATTGTTAAGCTGCTTTCTCTCCATAGCCTTCATCCCTTCCGGTACCACAACTATTTTTAAGAACACTGGGATATATTCCAAGTCGAGGGCATGTGCCACAAGATAAATAGCTATGTGTACGGCATGGTATCCTCAATGATTTGTGCATCCTCCCCTAAGTTAATCCTTGATAAGTGGTCAGGTCTTAAATTTCTCTTTCCTAGTTTTACAACCACTTTGAACTCAAATTCTTGAAAATGATAGGACCCAACGATATACGCGCCCCTTACAACATAATCTGGTTGACTAATTAATTTAATGCCATGTGTTCCATATAGAATATAAATGGTTTTCCAACAGATACTTCTTGAACCTTTAGAGCATGTAGATCATAGACAATTCTTTGCACTCGGTAGTTGTGTAATTCTCTTTATTGGTGTTAATTTTCTACTTACAAAGAAGAAGGGATGATCAACAATTCCCTTAGTAGGTTGTGCTAGCACTTCTCCCATTTATGTCCCTAAGGCATCAAAATTCACATGGAAAGTCTTATCCCAAGAAGGAAAACACAGTATGGGTGTAGTGACCAGCCAATCCTTCAAAGTGTCAAATGCCTTCTCTTGTGTTTGTCCCTAATGAAAGGTACTCTTTTGTTTTAAGAATTCTTCCAAGGGCATGGTGATTTTGGCATACCCTTGATGAACTTCTGTAATACCCCATATGCCCAAGGAATCCACCTACTATGCTTTGATTAGTAGGCTCCCTAATCCTACAATAACTGCAACTTTAGTTGGTCTACTAGTAAACCTTCTTTGCATATAATGTGTCATAACAAAGTTTGAAATGAGTAGGAAAGACACATTTCTTAATGTTGAGGGATATCCTTAATTATCAGCCTTAAATTTTCATAATGATCAATTTCTTTCGATCCATACATAGTCCAGTCATCTAGGTAAACTTGAAGAAACTTTTGGATGAAGTCTTGAAATGCTTGTACCATGATGCACGAGAACACAATAGGTGCATTTTTAATCAAAAGGCATAACCATGTAGGAAAAAAATTCCCCATTCATTCAAAAAAATTTGTCTTTCTATGGTCTTCATTTGCAATCAGACTTGGTGATGCCACGAGAACCCATAAGTGAAAGACTAGAATTTGCACCGGGCTACTCCCTCCAAAATTTCTTTAGTAAAGGGGGTTGGAAAAGGATCAATGATACACACTACATTTAGATCCCTATAGTCATTACCTGATTCTTATCCTTCTTGATACTCATAACCATTGGGATTATCCATTTGATTCTTCCACTACCTCAATGATACTAGATGCTATCATCTTCTTTATTTCTTCCTTGACCCATACATGTAAATTTGTATTCATCGATAATGCATCTTCCAAATCAGGTGCACACCTTCCTTTAACTTTATCTTCATCTCTCCAAAGGAATGGTGAACACCTTTGAGTTCATGGTACTTGTGAGGAAACAAATCTTGAAGCTCACGCAACATATCAATGACCTTTGAAACTTATTTTTCGACCAATAGTCTCACGATGATAGCTTCCTTAGGTTCTCTGTCCCCATTCCAATGTTAACCTTATTTGTTTTTAAGGGCTCATGGTATGTGCATGCTCACTCATCAGTGATGTCTACAACTTCATGCGTACCTTTCGAAAGGTTAACATCTAAAGTCTCCATCTCTTCTCTGTCTATTACATATACCTTTTTTTCCTTTTTCTTTTTCCATGCATGTACGCTCATCAAGTTGTATTTCCTCGATTCCTCTTCATTGAGGCGCGTCTCCAAGTAAGGCTCACCTAGTAACTCCAACAACGTATCTATACCATAGCATTATCTCCCATTGTAAGACACTTGATTACTTGTAATGCATTATCCAGATGATGGCTTGGTACTCCTATACTTGAAAGCTTGAATGAGATCAGCCGCCAACTCTTGCCAATTACATTTTTGACGATGCATCTCCAAATGAATATACCATGCATGTGCACAACCTTATAAGGTGGAATACAATTTATGCACCCATAATGAAGGTATTAATGCTTCTACGCTCCCCATCTAGGCCTTCTCACATGCTTGGATATGAAATGAGGCAGTCTCTTTACCATGGTAGTCTTGTATGACCATGGGCACGTTGTTCTTGGAGAACCTTATAGAAAATGTGATCCTCACCTTGTGCCACTCTAGGAGGTTCTCCCAATGTGTAGCCCACCAACGTGTTGTAGTTTCAAGTAGGTTATAAGTAAACATTCCCCTCCTCTCGTCTTCATTTTTCCACTGAGCTTCCATTTCTCGCAATAAAATTTCAGGATATGCTCCTCTAGAGTAACTTGGTAACTTTTTTTTTTTTTCCTCCCTAGGCGCTTGAATGAGCATGCCTTTATAACCCTTATTACAGATCCTCTCAACTATCACCCAATTAACTCATAAGTCCCATGCACCTAATTTTCACATGCCACACTAGTGGTATCACTCAAGGATTGAGCATCTTCAAACTAGATAACTCCCTCCATGGGGTGAATTATCTCAGGATCTCTGATGGAGCACACATAGATTCTATCAAGGACTTATTCTCCTAAGGGATCAGTATAGGGTGTTGACTTCCCATCTGTCAAAGGAATGATCACCCTTTCTTCTTTTTTTCAAATCTGATATACCCTTTGTTAAACCATAGGTCGGCATTGTTCTTGTAACACCATGGGCACCTGAGAAATGCTAGAAAGTTTTTGCCTTAGATAGTGCCAAGACTTGAAGTATCTAGTGAACTTGGTCCCTTGAATGGTGATAACTACATCCTTTAGGAATCTAATGGGAATTTCCTTAGTCTTTTTCACCATATACAACACATTCAAAGATGGATGCAATAAGGGCCTTCCTATTTGATGTCGGGCATCTAAGGTAAGAACATTTACCTCTTCTCTTGTGTTGATAAGAATATTTCTTAGAATCCATCCATGAACAACCGCATTTAAAGTAATCTCCTTGTTATAGTTGAGGCTATGAGGAGGAAGGTTTGCATGCATGCCTTGCCTTTCATGCTCTACTCGGAGCTTAGTACATTCTCTCTCAATCATTCTCCTATCAACGGAAAAATATTCTCTTTCCTTAACATCTTCCACACTTCCTTGACCTCATCTAGGTCATCCTTTGGAACTTTGAAATTCTTCCTTTTCTCCAACTATTTTGATTACTCCTTCAAACATTGGATCTCCCCTTGTAAACGAATCACATCCATAGTCTCTTGATATACCTCTTTCGATAAGTAGGGCTTGGATACTTTCATGAACCACGTCCTCTCTTTAAACTAGTGTCCTTTGTCTTGGCATCTCTCCTGGCGTGTGGGACCTCTACTGCATCATCACTAGTATAGATTTTATCCCTAACTCATGCACCACTCTTGGCATCCATTGGGAATTGGCCTTATTTATGCTCACCATTCCGGTGGCTTTGTCCTTTTGGTGCATTGGTTCCTATGCTCATAAATTTCTAGAAACTCTTCATACTTATGTTTCTTCTATACCATGATCATTGTAACAAATCAAACACTCATGTTTATAATGATCTCATAGATCCATAATTATAACAGGTTCCTCATGGGAAATCACTTCGTCCCCCACCATAGTTCTGTGACCATGAAATCCTCCATAAAAACCTCTTCACACATTCCTTAATCTCGCATGCCCTTCATAACGATGGTCATCATCCTTTGAACAACTTACAAATCTATTTTGGCACACCCCGGATCAATAACATTATGGATTTGATCAATCATCTATAATCCTTGGTATCATGGGTCTAAGAGGTAAAATTCTTATAATAGCAAGAAACATTCTTGTGGATTGTGTCGTTGGAGTAGAGGGCACCTAATTACATCATGATCCCCATGGAAAATCTCATAGTCTATAGACATAGAATCCACAAAATTCTGAGGGCAACTATCCTTTGCATGTACCCCTAATTTATAGTCTATACACCAAATCCCACTACGAACCTCATGTGTCAAGTTTGCAGAAAAATTCTCTAACTATTTGTCCATTACAATAATTTGAGCTTCCAGAAAAGGACTAACACTAGTATCAATACTCCCAATAGCTTCGGCATGTGAGAGAATCTTCCAATACCTCACATGGGTCGATGAAAGTCTTGTGCGACAGAGCCCTTCTAAATGGTCTTATCAATCCTCTAAAAAACCATTGATCATGTTGAGAAGGATGAATTTCATAGAATAGTTTTGACAACAAGATTTTTGAATCGCACGTCATAGTCCCACACACTCTCTTCCATTCCCTGTTAGATCTCTTTTAGAGTGTTAATTCTCTTTACTCAAACTCAAGGATATGAAATAATGCTAGGAAGGAATTCTTTAATGCAATGTATTCTACCACTATCGATGGAGGTCAGACTTCCTATACCAACTATGTGCATGCCCTTGCAACATTGTTGTAAACTTACATGCCTTCCGCTCGAGGGTAGTGATCCCCCTTTTGCACCATAGAAGTTCACACTTATGCACATGCTTTATGTAACATCTTCAATGCCCCTATAGTCCTGGTAAGTGTAATGACATCACAAAAATCACTTGGGGTGGTGGATGGGGTTCTTTTCCTCCCATTCTAGAGCCTTGGTTTTCTTTAGTGTTTCCTCTTAAGATCCATTGGATCCACTACAAAGTCCTATTCCTCCCGACCCACCAGATCCACCTCCTACGGTTGGAAAAGGGCTGAAGTGTTCACACACCTAGTGTTCCCAATGTCCCATTGAACTACATGCTTTTTGATGGTTTGCGATATTATCCCACTTACGGTTATATGTCCCACACCACTCCGTGGACGTGATACAAAATCGTTGTGTACTTTCACCTTATTTAAAGATTCCTCTAAATGCACTTTGGGATGGCTTGTGTAACCATGAATATTCCAAATGAGAAATTATATCTCCTGGGTGTCAAATCGGTCACTCCAGCGCGATACAATCATCTTTAACAATACTTCTCCTTGATCTCGAGTGGGTTCAGATGTGCACCGATGGCTCTCCTTTCTCCATTGATGAAGTCTCATCGAAGAGAAGATGAAGGGTTTCTTTCCCACAATTTCCAAGATATATATGTGGTTACGTTAGAACAAGTAAATTTTTTTGATAAATGCTTCCTAGTTCTAAATACATAATTTAGAACTCACAAATCAAAGCAACCATTCTTATAACGTATAACCATATGCATTTGTAATGACTCGGAGTACCTCCGATCTATTCATTCCATGACTCGGTAATCTACCGATCTATTCATGTGTATTAAGAGTTGGTGTTTTTATTTAACACATCACTCTTGCGGTTCTCTTCCCTAATCTAGGATTCAGAATGCTCTATCTAAGGAACCTATCTGAATAAGTGTTACCATTATTCATGGCATCTCATCCCTTAGACTAGGTGACTTAGGACAACGCAATCAACACTTGCGATACTTTGGCCAAAGATTTGAAACATACTGCTTATGTCTCGTATTCCTTGACGGCATACTCATCAATTTGGAATATGTCCTTCACCCCATTCCTATGTTATGTAGAATGTCTTATCGACTATGCCGACTCTCCTCGCCTAAGTTATTCACTCACTCGGGAATGGATTAAGTAAGGTGACAACGTTATATGGATGCTCCCGAGGACTAGGGATACGCTGACATACTGGGTCAACCCTAGTTAAACCAGTGTGTCAAGATACCCCGAGTCTCCTAGGTAGCCTTATAACGTGACCACATTCCTAATCAGTCCCAGAGTAACTTGTTTGAGTTTAAGGTGTAAATCTTAATGATCAATGCAAAGGGTGTCGCCATAAGTCACCGCATTGTTGTATCTTCGAGAAGATCCTAATCTTCACGAAGGTACAACCTGCAGCTTGACTTGTTCAACCTTTAAATCCACCTCGAAAAGATCTACTTATTAATAAGTATTATATACGTTGAGTTAAAATTATACCATAAGACGCCTCCCAAAAGGGGTAGTCTTTCCCAATCCCTGGGTTCCTCACCTTAGAATGACTTTTCTTAATAAAACCCATTACACAAGAGAAGTTATTAAGACTAGAGGTCCCATCAAGGAGTTCATAGAATATACATAATTCTAAATCAACGAAATTGGACAATAACCCATAATCTTCACATGAGATTGCCAACCAAACCCTTTTTAGGTTTATATCAGTTCTCATAACTGAATTTATATCTTACTTATTAATATCGAGATATAGTGATTAAGAATCCAATTAAACGTTGTCTTGACTTAGATCAAGACTAGGAAGTAATAATTTATTCAGCTTGTTTAGCTTCCTGCTCAGGTTTATTTTAACCCTAGCTTCCAGAAAGACAGTGATCTAAATTCCAATTTAGCTTTAGATAGAACATACTAGAACTACTAAACAATCATAAGTATTTAGTCACTTATTCTTGCAAGCTTACATTGATAATCACAAAAGTCTCCAAATTATACAATAATAACAATGCTCTCAAGATCATTGGAACCGAAGAAGGTCAAACTATCAAGATATGAATACAAACACATAAGTAACAAATATCTCTTTTAATTCCCTTCAAGCTAATCAAATACATTTTATGCATTCATCATACTTGATACAATACTTCAATAGAAAAAGAACATCTTTCCTCATATAGTACATTTAGAGAATCAAGCTGTAATTCATCATAAAACCAAATTAAACAATCGAACATCCTATCGATCTCCGTGCTTTTACCACTTACGGAAACCATCTGCAAAAATTGTCAACATGGGTCAGTTCGATGAACTGAGCATGATAAGCACTAACTCTTAAAACAATTGCAATCCATCAATTGTTTTCATTAAACACCCTGTTTAAATGAGATCATTTCACCAAACAAGTAAACATATTTTAGACTATGCTCTTGTAATACAAACATGACTATAAACGCGTAACTCATATTATCGTTACTGAATAGTCCTAAATACTTTTCAAATATTTCATCAAAATATTAGAAATCAAGAAGAACGAAAGTATCCAAAACAACTATCCATCTGAATCCCAAGGACAACAAACATCAGATAGATCATTACATTCAACATAGTAAAATGAATATCATAACAAATCATGATTCCATCAATATGTTAAAAACAGTTCTAACGGTTAGATAAAAATATATCAACATATACTTTACAACAGAAGAGAAAGAAAACAAGTCATTCATATTTCCCTTCAAACAAGCTCATGACTGTACCGTCTCCTCGAGAGTAAAGCATTCACCTTATACGCATATGAATAAGTCGAAGAGCCACAAGAAGAACCACAGTTTTGTTAAAATTAAATATAACAAACTCCTGTAGCTTACTAGCAATACAGTAGCTCTCACGCCAAGGCAGTGATGAATAATCTATCAAATAGACTCCACATAACCTTCCATACTAATCGACAAACAAGAAAATATTCAATGCCATCGCTTGTCGAGGTGCAAATCGATGACTCCTTAGTTCAGCCAAGCTCAAGACTAGATATTCATGCTAATAGAAGACGTAATCATGATCAAACACAAGAACAATTCTACCGAGTCAAAACTCACATCAACATTCAGATTCAATTTAGTCCCTACTAAAACACAAGCAAGGACAAAGATCGAGAATCGAGCCAACATACAACATAACATGGGCTCCAAATAGTGCCAAGTTCAACCTATACTTATGTTAAAGTTTCAAATCAAGTTGAATTCGTATGATAACAAGTCAAGAATACTAAAAGTACTCACAACAGGAACTCCTACGGATGTTACAACATGAATTATTTTTCAGTGTCTCCACCGAAGTTAATAACATTTAGTATTCATAATAACAACAACATTCACAACCCAGCTTTGAATGAAATTAAAAATACTAGACACCTTTCAAGGACTCTCACCGAGTTAGTAAATCGATCAAATCATAACAAGGATTCATACAACATAGTAGAAAGATACAAGTTACATATCAAATTCAAGAATTCTAACCATAATAATAACATACCGTATTCACATCGAACTCCTTCGAGGTAGAAAAGTATGACATCATTCACGACCCACTTCTACAGAGGCCAAGATACATGATATATATATATATATACATTAAGGATTCCAACAGAGCCAAAAACAAAAAGTGTTCATAACTGAAAGCTTATACGTAAGCAAAATCTGGTTTCTAACAAGGATTCAATCAACCCATACAACAATATTCGCTCTAAGCTTACAGAGAGGAAAACATAAAAAGTACACCAACCGAGTCTGTACCAAGAAATTTCTTGCTAAACAAAGGTATTCATAACAAGACAATCAAGTCGTATTACCAATTACCCTCCAGACTCGATCAATCAAACTACCAGTATTCACATATATGACTTCTAGAAGACCATAATATACAAACCATTCCAAGGACTCCACAGAGTCATTTTGTATATAAATAAATATATTGCAAACTTATCAACGGGTTAAATCCCGTAATTGCAACACAAGGGAGGGAAAACAACTTCTACAAGGTCGCATTAAAATACTATAAACACAGCAAGTTATCCGTTCAAAATAACCTAAGTATATAGTGAAACCCAACAAGGTTCAGTAACCACCACTTATATTAACATGACAGAACTTACAAAGAAGTCGAATTATACTGAACATTCAAACAAAAATCCAACAGTATCCTTTTCGACAAGAATCAACAGCAAGTATCGACTGTAGCCTGAACCCAACAAGAAAACAATTCTTAAACTCCTACAGAGCCAAATTCATATATTTTCCTTGCAACATTTCTTCAAAATCCAACCGGAATGCAAAACACAGCAAGGTAATACATCCGTTCGAAACAAAATGCACACCCATCAAGGGTTTACTCGAAAAATCGAGCCGGTTAAGAAAATACCGCAACTAAATCACACAAGGCTACCATAAAAACCAACTGAACCCGAAAATCATTTGAACAGAGTTGTTCTAATGAAATCATTTGAAAGAAAGCAAGATCTTTAAAAGTTAGAGCCTAACATGCCTGGTTATTTGCTTAAAAATCAAGAAGACCACTGAAAGAGCTCGTGCCTTCTCCTCTTTTTCCATGTTAGATTCAACAACAATAACTTGTTATTTCCATGCCTTATAAACTTTCCTTGCCAGAGAAAAGAGCTAGTTACACTCATATTTTCCATGCAACACCAAGTAGACTGGTGTGAAGAACCAGTGATCAGACAGAGGGAAAACCGGAGCGCATGAAAAACCAAACAAACTACCAGTTTTCCATTTTGCATGCCTTCCCGAGAAACCCGAGCTCGAAGACCGAGTTCATTAATTGCATTTACTCCAAATTTCCCGCTCAATCTCCATTGCCACCGACCGCCATAGTTGGCGATGGATAAAAAAATTCAAAGACCATATCTAACTTTGGCGACTCTGCCACGTCGGCTCTTGCTAGCCGTTTAAAACTTCTACCATTTTACCTGTCCTTCATGCTTATCCATCTATTTAATGCCATAGAAACTACCACCCATGGCTCGCACCCTTTCATAGGTCCCCTTTCTTCCTTGTTCATTAGTTAGGTTAGTAACATAGGTTAGGATTTAAGATGCAACTTAGTCTAACCTCCATAGCACAAAGTTACTAACTTAGAACATTTAGCTTATAGCTTAGGCCTAGGTTAGATTAACACTAATCTAACCCCTAGGTTATAGTTTAGTTTTAGGTTACTAACCTTAATAAATCCAGTTTAGGTCTAACATTTCAAATGCTCAGAAAAAGAACCTACAAACATACATTCACGAACAGGATTCACTCCGCACTGCCAATAAGCTAGTGGAATAAATGTATCTCGAATTTATTACCCGGCCCACGAACAAAACCTTCCCGATATTACGATATCGGGAACCAATTCATTTAACATGATCATCCGAGTTAGACTCAAATAGCTTATTCAACGCATTGCACCTTCGCAACCCTGCGTAAGGTCTATAATTTTTGTTCATCCCGAATAAACTTTAAAGCATCACTTGGATCAATGCCACTGATCCCAGGCTGGGTCTTATAGATGGATAAATCCACAATTCATTCCGAGATCAGATTAAACTCAGGTGCAAAAATGAAAGAAATAAAAGAGTCCAATCATATTCGACTCAGTCAAAGATCTTCAATTGCAAAGAAGATACAATACATATCAAGCATGACTTCACAATCAAAGGAACACATCCTTTTACAGAAGAAATCATATATCAACACTTGAATGCTCAGGAGGAAGTAACAATAGTTCAGAGTGTTACATGCTTCCCTCCTAAAAGATTCATCGTCCCGATGATTACATATTTGATTAACCTTCAGGTCAACCAATTTATTAGTTCACAAAACAATGCGACTATTTCCAACTTGAATAGTTCCAGAAATCAATGTCACAACACATTTTATTCAACCTGAATAATGTTTGCCTCCATCTGGCTTTCATATAAACTTGAAAAAGATAAGTTCATAAAAGAAATGTTTTGTCAACAGATTTCATTCTGTTGAAAAAGAAAAGGAAAAGCAATTTTCATCTCTTCCAGATTTTCCCAAGTTGCACTTTCTTCGTTAAATCGGTCCCACTGACCTTACATTGTTGTATTTCATGATTTCTCAAATGCAATTGGTGAGTTTCCAGCACTCATGTGGGTTTAACCACGATTATTCCTGGGTCTTGGACCTGCAAGGAATTCCAATTTAAAACATGTGACAGATCTGAAACGTATTTCTTAAGCAAAGAAATATGGAAAACATCATGCATGCGAGATAAAGTAGGTGGTAATGCTAATCGATAAGCTACAGGATTGATTATTTCGACAATTTGAAAGGTCCCACATAAACGAGGTGACAACTTGGCAGCCTTGCCAAAAGTTATAGAACTCTTTCTGGGTTTAACACGAAGAAAAACCTTCTCACCAAGTTCAAACCTTCGATCAATCCACTTAAGGTCAGCATAGCTCTTCTGCCTATCCGCTGCTTCCTTTAATCATTCACGAATCAGCTTAACTTGCTGTTCCATTTCAGTGAGAATCTCTGGTCCAATTACCACTCTATCCTCAACACTATCCCAACTAACAGGAGTTCTGCACTTTCTTCCATAAAGTGCTTCAAATGGTGCCATTTTAAGAGATGAGTGATAAGTGTTGTTGTATGCGAATTCAACTAATGGAAGATACTCTTCCCATTTATACTGTTGATCCATGCAATACATTCGCAACATGTCTTCCAACACTTGATTTACCCTCTCAGTTTGTCCATCCATTTTTGGATGATATGCAGAACTGAAGTTTAGTTTCGTTCCAAGAGCTGTATTAAGCGTTTGCCAAAATCTTGACATCATTCTTGGATCCCTGTCAGATATAATCAATTCTGGTACACCATGCAATCTGAAAATTTCATGTACGAATCTTTTGGCCAGCACTGGTGAATCATCCTTTAGATTTCCAGTGATGAAATGAGCTACCTTAGTTAGTTTATCTACAACTACCAGGATAACATCATGTTTATTCCTGGACATGGGTAACCCTTGTACAAAGTCCATGGTTATTACTTGCCATTTGTACTGCGGTATGCTATGAGGATATAACAGTCCAGCAGGGTGCATATGTTCTGCCTTAACCCGCTGACATTCCAAACAATGAGTCACAAAATCAATGACATCCTTTTTCATACCTTTCCAAAAGTATTGTTGTTTCAGATCAGCAAGCATTTTTGTGATTCTGGGTGTCCAGAGAAAGGTGAATTATGAAATTCAACTAACAACTTCTTTCTCAAATCATTCAGCATAGGTACATATACCCTGTTTTCATAACGCAAGATTCCTTCATTATCAAAATGAAAACCTTTATACCTTTCATCATTAGGTTCTGCAGCAAGCGCTGCTTTTACTTGTTGAAAGTAAATATCAGATTCTGAGGCACTTTTTACCTCATCCTTAAACTGAGTTCTTAATGTTATAAGAGCATAAATGTGCTTCCTACGACTTAGAGCATCGCTACTCTATTCTCCTTCCCTTTGATGTAGCTAATTTCAAAATCATATTGTGATAAAAATTCTAACCACCTTCTCTGTCTGGCATTCAGATTAGGCTGAGTGAAAATATATTTCAGCCCTAAGTGATTAGTTTTCAACTCAAAAGGTTTCCCAAGTAAATAGTGTCTCCAGACTTGAAGTGCATGAACAATGGCAGCAAGCTCCAAATCATGAGGAGCATAATTCAGCTCATGTAACTTAAGTTTTCTACTTTCATATGCTATGACTTGATCATTTTGTAACAAAACACCTCCAAGGCCTTCCCCAAAAGCATCCGTTACAACAGTAAAGCTCCCATTAGGGTCTGGTACAGCTAATATAGGTGCAGAAGTCAACTGGCCTTTCAGACTTTTGAAAGCCGCTTCGCACTTATCATTCCAAATGAATTTCTTATCCTTCTTCTGCAATGAAGTTATTGGTGCAGCCACTTTAGAAAAATCCTTAACAAATTTTCTATAATAACCAGCAAGACCCATGAAGCTTCTTACTTTGTGCACATTCTTTGGTGTAGGCCACTCAGTTATTGCCACTATTTTTGAAGGATCTACAGCAATTCCTTCTTTACTAATGACATGACCCAAATAGTGAACTTCTGAATCAAAGAAAGAACATTTGGATAACTTACCATACAACTTCCTTTTTCTCAAAATTCCCAAAACTATCTTCAAATGCTCATTGTGCTCCTCAACGCTTTTAGAATAAATGAGAATATCATCCAAGAATACAAGTACAAACTTGTCCAAATATTCTTGAAAGATATTGTTCATTAAGTTCATAAAGGCTGCGGGTGCATTAGTTAATCCAAAGGGTAGAACCGTGAATTCATAATGTCCGTACCTTGTTCGGAAAGCTATTTTATGAATATCTTCTTCTCTAATCCTTAACTGATGATAACCAGATCGAAGATCTATCTTAGAATAAACCGCTGCCCCACGCATCTGATCAAATAGATCATCGATCCTTGGAAGTGGATATCTGTTCTTGATTGTTGCTTTATTCAACATCCGATAATCAATACATAGCCTAAGTGTTCCATCCTTCTTTTTCACAAATATTACAGGCACTCCCCATGGTGAAACACTTGGTCTAATCAAACCTTTAGACAAAAGTTCTTGCAATTGTGCCTTAAGCTCGACTAACTCTGTAGTAGTCATCCGATAAGGTGCTTTGGAAATAGGTTCAGTTCCTGGTTTGATTTCGATAGTGAAGTCAAATTCCCTCTTGGGTGGTAACCCTGGTAATTCTTCCGGAAAAACATCCCTGAAACTTTGTAGCAGAGGAAATCGTTTCATGTAATCACCATCTTCTTCTGAAAATTCAGATATCTTTACTGCATAAAGGGTACATCCTTTGTTTTTAGCCTTTTTAAGTTGTGCATAGTGACGCTTTCTAATTGAAATTTCCGTTTCACACCTTGAATCTCTCGTTGTTTCCAAATCGATCATCTAAACATTTTATGTTCTTTTCATAGTAGTCTACCTTTGCTTTATGGTCAGCTAACCAATTGACACCGATGACAATGTCATACGATCCCAAAGGTGCAACATAGAGGTCAACTTCCATGGAAAAGTTAGGTAAGTCAAGGACTCGCCCCAAAAAGACACATACTCACCGTATGAACAGAGTTATTACCATACCTGCATACCCAAGATTTATCCATTTTTCCAGCTTTTCTCTTAAGTTTAGAAGCAAGTTTATTAGAAATAAAACATTCAGTAGCTCCTGTATCAAAAATAATAGTGACAGGTATGCCAAATAACTTACCCGAAACTTCTATAGGTGTCACTTGCTTTTTAGCTTGCTTGTCTGCTACTGCAGCATGTATCTTATGCTGCTGATTATGATCATCCTTCTTCAAAGGGAACTGATTTGCGTAGTGGTCTTTGCCACAATTGTAGCAGCCTCCTACAGGTCCCTTTTTAGGCTCAAAATTGCCTCCAGCCTTGTAATTATCACGTTGGCCTCCATAGGGCTTCTGCCCATTGTTATAATTTTTGGCAAAATTATCCCTTACATTTCCAGCAGGCTTATTTGCTACTGCCTTCTTACTATTATCCCCTGGAAACTTACTTTTGTTTCCAAACTTTTTCCATGGTCCCTTTTTGGGTGCAAGAGAGGTTGAAGAAGGGTTTGCAGTCTTCTTCCGCACTTCCTCTTTATGAGCAGAAATAGCCTTTAATTTCTATTCTTGTCTTATGGCCTTTTCAACAACTCCTTCCATAGTGGTTGGACTGTGAACATCGACCTCTCCCCCTATCATGGGATTCAATCCCATGATGAATTTCCATATTCTGAACTTCTCGTCAGTTTGATACTGTGGTACATACTTGAGGAGTTTTGTAAACCACTCCCAAGATTCGCCACCGTTAGCTTCCCTTGAGCTAAGTTATGGAATTTGTCATTTTTTGATCATAGAAAAGTTGTGGCAGCCAACGTTGCCTAAAATAGCCTTTAAATTGATCCCAAGTAATATTGGTCTCATCAATATTTAGCTCACTTTACGGCTATCCCACCACGAAGATGCTTCATGGGAAAGCTGATAGGCTCCCCAAATAGCTTTGGTTTCCTCTGAGAAGTTTCTTATTGCAAATTACTTCTCCATTTCGCTGAGCCAGTTCTCAGCTCCATCTCCTAATGTGGTGCCATCATACTTAGGTGGGCTTATCCTTTTTATATCATTAGTGAGTTCTGCTGCCAACCTGGCCTTTTTGTTTTCTAGTTGGACAGTGCATTTTCAAAGCATTAACATCAACACCCATATCGGGTTGTCCTCGTGGAGGTTGCTTGATTGTTATTACCAGCTTCATCATCCTCCTCATTTCCCATCACCTGTTGTTCAAGTACAGCTAAACGATCTCTTGTGTCCAACAGGGCAGCAAGGATCTCATCAAGTTTTTGGGTTGTTGCCGCCCCTCCTTCAGGTGGAGCATTATTCGCAACGTTCCCCTTGTTCTAACCATTTTCTATTACAAGAAAATTAGAAGGTTCTCATCGATTATGGACACATAGGTCCAAGAGCCGCAACCTTCACTCGATACCAAGATGTAACATCCTCATTTTATACATTAGAACAAGTAAATTTTTTTTTTTTTTTGATAAATGCTTCCTGGTTCTAAATACATAATTTAGAACTCACAAATCAAAGAAACCATTCTTATAACAGATAACCATATGCAGCTGTAATGACTCGGAGTACCTCCGATCTATTCATTCCATGACTGGTAATCTACCGATCTATTCATGTGTATTAAGAGTTGGTGTTTTTATTTAACACATCACTCTTGCGGTTCTCTTCCCTAATCTGGGATTCAGAATGCTCTGTCTAAGGAACCTATCTGAATAATTGTTACCATTATTCATCGGCATCTCATCCCTTAGACTAGGTGACTTAGGATAACGCAATCAGCAGCTTGCGATACTTTGGCCAAAGATTTGAAACATACTACTTATGTCTCGTATTCCTTGATGACATACTCATCAATCTGGAATACGTCCTTCACCCCATTCCTATGTTATGTAGAATGTCTTATGCTGACTTCTGTCAGACTCTCCTGCCCCAAGTTATTCACTCGGGAATGGATTAGTAAGGTGACAACGTTATATGGATGCTCCCGAGGACTAGGGATACGCTGACATACTGGGTCAACCCTAGTTAAACCAGTGTGTCAAGATACCCCGAGTCTCCTAGGCAGCCTTATAACGTGACCACATTCCTAATCAGTCCCAGAGTAACTTGTTCGAGTTTAAGGTGTAAATCTTAATGATCAATGCAAAGGGTGTCGTCATAAGTCACCTGCATTGTTGTATCTTCGAGAAGATCCTAATCTTCTCGAAGGTACAACCCTGCAGTTGACTTGTGCCGTCAACCTTTAAATCCACCTCGAAAAGATCTACTTATTAATAAGTGTTATATACGTTGAGTTAAAATTATACCATAAGACGCTCCCAAAAGGGTAGTCTTTCCCAATCCCTGGGTTCCTCACCTTAGAATGACCTTTCTTAATAAAACCCATTACCCAAGAGAAGTTATTAAGAATAGAGGTCCCATCAAGGAGTTCATAGAATATACATAATTCTAAATCAACGAAATTGGACAATAACCCATAATCTTCACATGCGATTGCCAACCAAACCCTTTTTAGGTTTATATCAGTTCTCATAACTGAATTTATATCTTACTTATTAATATCGAGATATAGTGATTAAGAATCCAATTAAACGTTGTCTTGACTTAGATCAAGACTAGGAAGTAATAATTTATTCAGCTTGTTTAACTTCCTGCTCAGGTTTATTTTAACCCTAGCTTCTAGAAAGACAGTGATCTAAATTCCAATTTAGCTTTAGATAGAACATACTAGAACTACTAAACAATCATAAGTATTCAGTCACTTATTCTTGCAAGCTTACATTGATAATCACAAAAGTCTCCAAATTATACAATAATAACAATGCTCTCAAGATCATTTGAACCGAAGAAGGTCAAACTATCAAGATATGAATACAAACACATAAGTAACAAATATCTCTTTTCATTCCCTTCAAGCTAATCAAATACATTTTATGCATTCAGCATACTTGATACAATACTTCAATGAAAAAGAACATCTTTCCTCATATAGTACATTTAGAGAATCAAGTTGTAATTCATCATAAAACCAAATTAAACAATCTGAACATCCTATCAGATCTGCGTGCTTTTACCACTTACGGCAACCATCTGCAAAAATTGTCAACATGGGTCAGTTCGATGAACTGAGCATGATAAGCACTAACTCTTAAAACAATTGCAATCCACCAACTGTTTTCATTAAACAACCTGTTTAAATGAGATCATTTCACCAAACAAGTAAACATATTTCAGACTATGCTCTTGTAATACAAACATGACTATAAACGCGTAACTCATATTATCGTTACTAAATAGTCCTAAATACTTTTCAAATATTTCATCAAAATATTAGAAATCAAGAAGAACGAAAGTATCCAAAACAACTATCCATCTGAATTCCAAGGACAACAAACATCAGACAGATCATTACATTCAACATAGTAAAATGAATATCATAACAAATCATGATTCCATCAATATGTTAAAAACAGTTCTAACGGTTAGATAAAAATATATCAACATATACTTTACAACAGAAGAGAAAGAAAACAAGTCATTCATATTTCCCTTCAAACAAGCTCATGACTGTACTGTCTCCTCGAGAGTAAAGCATTCACCTTATACGCATACGAATAAGTCGAAGAGCCACAAGAAGAACCACAGTTTTGTTAAAATTAAATATAACAAACTCCTGTAGCTTACTAGCAGTACAGTAGCTCTCACGCCAAAACAGTGATGAATAATCTATCAAATAGACTCCACATAACCTTCCATACGAATCGACAAACAAGAAAATATTCAATGCCATCGCTTGTCGAGGTGCAGTCGATAGCTCCTTAGTTCAGTCAAGCTCAAGACTAGATATTCATGCTAATAGAAGACGTAATCATGATCAAACACAAGAACAATTCTACTGAGTCAAAACTCACATCAACATTCAGTTCAATTTAGTCCCTACTAAAACATAGCAAGGACAAAGATCGAGAATCGAGCCAACATACAACATAACATGGGCTCCAACAGTGCCAAGTTCAACCTATACTTATGTTAAAGTTTCAAATCAAGTTGAATTCGTATGATAACAAGTCAAGAATACTAAAAGTACTCACAGCAGGAACTCCTACAGATGTTACAACATGAATTATTTTTCAGTGTCTCCACCGAAGTTAATAACATTTAGTATTCATAATAACAACAACATTCACAACCCAGCTTTGAATGAAATTAAAAATACTAGACACCTTTCAAGGACTCTCACTGAGTCAGTATCGACCGAAATCATAACAAGGCTTTACACAGAAGTAGAAAGATACAAGTTACATATCAAATTCAAGAATTCTAACCAGAATAATAACATACCGTATTCACATCTGAACTCCTTCAGAGGTAGAAAAGTATGGCATTCACGACCCACTTCTACAGAGGCCAAGATACATGATATCTATATATATACATTAAGGATTCCAACAGAGCCAAAAACAAAAAGTGTTCATAACCAGGCTTATACAGAAGCAAAATACTGGTTTCGTAACAAGGATTCCAATCTGAACCCATACAACAATATTCGCTCTAAGCTTACACAGAGAGGAAAACATAAAAAGTACACCAACTGAGTCTGTACCAAGAAATTTCTTGCTAAACAAAGGTATTCATAACAAGACAACTGAAGTCGTATTACCAATTACCCCTCCAGGACTCCGACTGAATCAAACTACCAGTATTCACATATATGACTTCTACAGAAGACCATAATATACGAACCATTCCAAGAACTCCACAGAGTCATTTTGTATATAAATAAATATATTGCAAACTATCAACGGGTTAAATCCCGTAATTGCAACACAAGGGAGGGAAAACAACTTCTACAAGGTCACATTAAAATACTATAAACACAGCAAGTTATCCGTTCAAAATAACCTAAGTATATAGTGAAACCCAACAAGGTTCAGTAACCACCACTTATATTAACATGACAGAACTTACAAAGAAGTCGAATTATACTGAACATTCAAACAAAAATCCAACAGTATCCTTTTCGACAAGAATCAACAGCAAGTATCGACTGTAGCCTGAACCCAACAAGAAAACAATTCATAAACTCCTACAGAGCCAATTTCAAATATTTTCCTTGTAACATTTCTTCAAAATCCAACCGGAATGCAAAACACAGCAAGGTAATACATCCGTTCGAAACAAAATGCACACCCATCAAGGGTTTACTCGAAAAATCGATCCGAGTTAAGAAAATACACAACTAAATCACACAAGGCTACCATAAAAACCAATCGAACCGAAAATCATTTGAACAAAGAGTTGTTCTAATGAAATCATTTGAAAGAAAGCAAGATCTTTAAAAGTTAGAGCCTAACATGCCTCGGTTATTTGCTTAAAAATCGAAGAAGACCAATTGAAAGAGCTCGTGCCTTCTCCTCTTTTTCCACGTTAGATTCAACAACAATAACTTGTTATTTCCATGCCTTATAAACTTTCCTTGCCAGAGAAAAGAGCTAGTTACGCTCATATTTTCCATGCAACACCAAGTAGATCAGTGCGAAGAACGGTGATCGACAGAGGGAAAACCGAGCGCATGAAAACCAAACAAACTACCGTTTTCCATTTTGCATGCCTTCCCAAGAAACCCGAGCTCGAAGACCGAGTTCATTAATTGCATTTACTCCAAATTTCCCGCTCAATCTCCATTGCCACCGACCGCCATAGTTGGCGATGGATAAAAACAATTCAAAGACCATATCTAACTTTGGCGACTCTGCCACGTCGGCTCTTGCTAGCCATTTAAAACTTCTACCATTTTACCTGTCCTTCATGCTTATCCATCTATTTAATGCCATAGAAACTACCGCCCATGGCTCGCACCCTTTCATAGGTCCCCTTTCTTCCTTGTTCATTAGTTAGGTTAGTAACATAGGTTAGGATTTAAGATGCAACTTAGTCTAACCTCCATAGCACAAAGTTACTAACTTAGAACATTTAGCTTATAGCTTAGGCCTAGGTTAGATTAACACTAATCTAACCCCTAGGTTATAGTTTAGTTTTAGGTTACTAACCTTAATAAATCTAGTTTAGGTCTAACATTTCAAATGCTCAGAAAAAGAACCTACAAACATACATTCACGAACAGGATTCACTCCTGCACTGCCAATAGGCTAGTGGAATAAATGTATCTGAATTTATTACCTGGCCCACGAACAAAACCTTCCTGATATTACGATATCGGGAACCAATTCATTTAACATGATCAGTCTGAGTTAGACTCCGAAATAGCTTATTCAACGCATTCAGACCTTGCAACCTGCATAGGGTCTATAATTTTTGTTCATCCCGAATAAACTTTAAAGCATCACTTGGATCAATGCCACTGATCCCAGGCTGGGTCTTATAGATGGATAAATCCACAATTCATTCCGAGATCAGATTAAACTCAGGTGAAAAAATGAAAGAAATAAAAGAGTCCAATCATATTCCGACTCAGTCAAAGATCTTCAATTTCAAAGAAGATACAGTACATATCAAGCATGACTTCACAATCAAAGGAACACATCCTTTTACAGAAGAAATCATATATCAACACTTGAATGCTCAGGAGGAAGTAACAACTTGATTCGAGTGTTACATGCTTCCTCCTAAAAGATTCATCGTCTCGATGATTACATATTTGATTAACCTTCGTGTCAACCAATTTATTAGTTCACAAAACAATGCGACTATTTCCAACTTGAATAGTTCAGAAATAAATGTCACAACACATTTTATTCAACCCGATTTTCCCAAGTTGCACTTTCTTCGTTAAACTGGTCCCACTGGACCTTACATTGTTGTATTTCATGATTTCTCAAATGCAATTGGCAAGTTTCCAACACTCGTGTGGGTTTAACCATGATTATTCCTGGGTCTTGGACCTGCAAGGTATTCCAATTTAAAACATGTGACAGATCTGAAACATATTTCTTAAGCAAAGAAATATGGAAAACATCATGCATGTGAGATAAAGTAGGTGGTAATGCTAATCGATAAGCTACAGGATTGATTATTTTGACAATTTCGAAAGGTCCCACGAAACGAGGTGACAACTTGGCAGCCTTGCCAAAAGTTATAGAACTCTTTCTTGGGTTTAACACGAAGAAAAACCTTCTCACCAAGTTCAAATCTTTGATCAATCCGCTTAAGGTCAAGCATAGCTCTTCGCTATCATCGCTTCCTTTAATCATTCACAAATCAGCTTAACTTGTTGTTCCATTTCTGTGAGAATCTCTAGTCCAATTACCACTCTATCCTCAACACTATCCCAACTAACAGGAGTTTTGCACTTTCTTCCATAAAGTGCTTCAAATGGTGCCATTTTAAGAGATGAGTGATAAGTGTTGTTGTATGCAAATTCAACTAATGGAAGATACTCTTCCCATTTATACTGTTGATCCATGCAATACATTCACAACATGTCTTCCAACACTTGATTTACCCTCTCAGTTTGTCCATCCGTTTCCGGATGATATGCAGAACTGAAGTTTAGTTTCGTTCCAAGAGCTATATTAAGCGTTTGCCAAAATCTTGACGTCATTCTTGGATCCTTGTCAGATATAATCAATTTTGGTACACCATGCAATCTGAAAATTTCATGTACGAATCTTTTGGCCAGCACTGGTGAATCATCCTTTAGATTTCTAGCGATGAAATGAGCTACCTTAGTCAGTTTATCTACAACTACTAGGATAACATCATGTTTATTCTGGACATGGGTAACCCTTGTACAAAGTCCATGGCTATTACTTGCCATTTGTACTGCGGTATGCTATGAGGATATAACAGTCTAGCAAGGCTCATATGTTCGCCTTAACCACGACATTCCAAACAGTGAGTCACAAAATTAATGACATCCTTTTTCATACCTTTCCAAAAGTATTTTTGTTTTAGATCAAAAAGAATTTTTGTGATTCTGGGTGTCCAGGAGAGAAAGGTGAATTATGAAATTCAACTAACAAGTTCTTTCTTAAATCATTCAAAGCATAGGTACATATACCCTGTTTTCATAACGCAAGATTCCTTCATTATCAAAATGAAAAGCTTTATACCTTTCATCATTAGGTTCTGCAGCAAGCCAAGCGCTGCTTTTACTTGCGAAAGTAAATATCGATTCTCGAGGCACTTTTAACCTCAACCTTAAACTCGAGTTCTTAATGTTATAAGAGCAGAAATGTGCTTCCTACGACTTAGAGCATCAACTACTCTATTCTCCTTCCCTTTGATGTAGCTAATTTCAAAATCATCGTGATAAAATTTCTAACCATCTTCTCTGTCGGCATTGATTAGGTGAGTGAAAATATATTTCAGCCCTAAGTGATTAGTTTTTAACTCAAAAGGTTTCCCAAGTAAATAGTGTCTCGGACTTGAAGTGCATGAACAATGGCAAAGCAAGCTCCAAATCATGAGGAGCATAATTCAGCTCATGTAACTTAAATTTTCTAGTTTTATATGCTATGACTTGATCATTTTGTAACAAAACACCTCCAAGGCCTTCCCAAAAGCATCCATTACAACAAAAAGCTCCCATTAGGGTCTCAGTATAGCTAATATAGGTGCGAAGTCAACGGCCTTTCGGACTTTTGAAAGCCACTTCGCACTTATCATTCCAAATGAATTTCTTATCCTTCTTTCGCAATGAAGTTATTAGTGCAAGCCACTTTAGAAAAATCCTTAACAAATTTTCTATAATAACCAAAGAAGACCCATGAAGCTTCTTACTTTGTGCACATTCTTTAGTGTGCCACTCGATTATTGCCACTATTTTTGAAGGATCTACAACAATTCCTTCTTTGCTAATGACATGACCCAAATAGTAAAATTCTCAGAATCAAAGAAAGAACATTTGGATAACTTACCATACAACTTCCTTTTCTCAAAATTCCCAAAACTATCTTCAAATGCTCATTGTTCTCCTTAGCGCTTTTATAATAAATGAGAATATCGTCACGAATACAAGTACAAACTTGTCCAAATATTCTTGAAAGATATTGTTCATTAAGTTCATAAAGGCTACGGGTGCATTAGTTAATCCAAAGGGTAGAACCGTGAATTCATAATGTCCGTACCTTGTTTGGAAAGTTGTTTTATGAATATCTTCTCTCTAATCCTTAATCGATGATAACCAGATCGAAGATCTATCTTAGAATAAACCGCTGCCCCACGTATCGATCAAATAAATCATCGATCCTTGGAAGTGGATATACAATTCTTGATTGTTACTTTATTCAACATCCGATAATCAATACATGACCTAAGTGTTCCATCCTTCTTTTGACAAATATTACAGGTGCTCCCCATGGTGAAACACTTGCTCTAATCAAACCTTTAGAAAAAAGTTCTTGCAATTGTACCTTAAGCTCGACTAACTATGTAGTAGTCATCCGATAAGGTGCTTTGGAAATAGGTTCAGTTCTGGTTTGATTTCGATAGTGAATTCAAATTCCTTCTGGGTGGTAACCCTAGTAATTCTTGTGGAAAAACATCCTGAAACTTTGTAGAAGAGAGGAAATCGTTTCATGTAATCACCATCTTCTTCTGAAAATTCAGATATCTTTACCGCATAAAGGGTACATCCTTTGTTTTTAGCCTTTTTAAGCCGCATAATATGACGTTTTCTAACTGAAATTTCTGTTTCACACCTTGAATCTCTCATTGTTTCCACTAATCATCTAAACATTTTATGTTCTTTTCATATGATCTACCTTTGCTTTTATGGTCAGCTAACCAATTGACATCGATGACAATGTCATAGGATCCCAAAGGTGCAACATAGAGGTCAACTTCCGTGGAAAAGTTAGGTAAGTCAAGGACTACCCCAAAAAGACACATACTCACTTTGTATGAACAGAGTTATCACCATACTGCGATTGCTCAAGATTTATCCATTTTTCTAGCTTTTTTCTTAAGTTTAGAAGCAAGTTTATTAGAAATAAAACATTTAGTAGCTCTGTATCGGTGCAAGTATGCCAAATAACTTACCGGAACTTCTATAGGTGTCACTTGCTTTTCCACTTACTTGTCTGCACTCTGCAAGCATGTATCTTATATGCTGATTACGATCATCCTTCTTCAAAGGGCAGTGATTTGTGTAGTGGTATTTGCCATAATTTTAGCAGCCTCCTATAGGTCCCTTTTTAGGCTCAAAATTGCCTCCATCCTTGTAATTATCACGTTGGCCTCCATAAGGCTTTTGCCGTTGTTATAATTTTTGGCAAAATTATCCTTACATTTCCAGTAGGCTTATTTGCACGCTTTTCTTCTTACTATTATCCCCCGGAAACTTGCTTTTGTTTCCAAACTTTTTCCATGGTCCCTTTTTGGGTGCAAGAGAGGTTGAAGAAGGGTTTGCAGTCTTCTTCGCACTTCCTCTTTATGAGCGAGAAATAGCCTTTAATTTACTGTTCTTGTCTTATGGCCTTTTCAACAACTCCTTCCATAGTGGTTGGACTGTGAACAGACGACCTCTCCCCTATCACGAGATTCAATCCCATGATGAATTTCCATATTTTGAACTTGTATATGTGGCTATTTTTGTAATGGTGCATGGCTAATAATAGTATATGACCAATTTTTGGATTAGATAAGTGGTGAAGGGAAAGTCCCCACCCTTATATATATGTAGTGAACTACGTAGTAGATATATGTATGATGATGAATATATAGAGAGAGATATAGTGAGATTATGCTACTAAATATGTTACACGCATACTACTATTATTGTAATGAAGCTTCTATATACTTATTTAATATAATGGAGGATATTGGATGAATCTGATTGTATTATTGTGTGTAATTAGATATTTCATGTACTTGATTCCATCATGATTATTGTTTAAAGTGTGCTCTTCCTTAGACATAGATTGGTTATGCTTTATAGAATGATGTGTTAGTGATGGAACATCATGTGCTAAGTCTTCATCATACTAACAACCTACAACAAAGAACCCAAAAGAGGGACCTAGTACCTTTGCATGCTTCAGGTGATCTCTTAGTCTAGGCTAAGTGATGTGCTAGCATCCAGGGTATTCTTGGTAAATTCTAGGCTGCATCATAAAACAACCTTCATGCCAAACATAAATTGAAGCAGTGTTGCCTTATTCAACCTCGTGTAGATTTTCCAATATGCCGATAAAATGGATGATACTTTGTCATCCCAATCCTATCTTCTAACATCATAGATCTTAGTTAACATATGACTTAGTATCTTGTTAAATGCCTTAGAATTTCCATTTGGTTGAGGGTGATATGGGGTAGTCGTATGATGAGCCACCATAAATTATGCTAACATAATCCTGAGTGTTTCATGGAGAAAGTGTGTACGCCTATCACTTGCTAAAATTAAAGGAAACCATACCTACTGATTATGTTCTCCCATAAAAATTGAGCAAGCGGTTGTCACTACTTTGTGAAATCCTTCGTAGGTGCTTCCTCTATCCACCGTGTCAAGTAATCGGTGCAAGTGAAGATGTACCATGAACCGGTCCTTTGCGTAGCTAGCGTAATTGGTCCTACAAAGTTAATTACCCATTTTCAAATGGTTCAACATTGACTATTGGTTGTAAAGGAATTTCATCTCTCTTTCTATGTTTTCCAAGCGCTCGGGTGGTAATAGGCCTAATAAAACTCAATACAATACTTTTATATGGTTTCCCACCAAAGCCCTGCTAATAAGATCTTTCGCGTGGTAGCATTTCCTGCATAGTGTCTTCTCGCAATGCCACCATGCACTTATTCCATAATGGCTCCACACTCATGTTCAAATATGCATCAATGAAAACCTCATCACGGCCTAACTTGTACATATATCCACTAATCAATATGTAGGGTGCGGTAAGTATTGTTAAGCCTTTCTCTCCATAGCCTTCATCCCTTCAGGTACCACACCTATTTTTAAGAACACTGGGATATATTCAAGTTTGAGGGCATGTGCCACAAGATAAATAGCTATGTGTCCGGCATGGTATCCTCAATGATTTGTGCATCCTCCCCTAAGTTAATCCTTGATAAGTGGTCAGGTCTGAAATTTATCTTTCCTAGTTTTACGACCACTATGAACTCAAATTCTTGAAATGATAGGACCCAACGATATACGTTCCCTTACAACATAATCTGGTTGACTAATTAATTTAATTCCATGTGTTCCATATAGAATATAAATGGTGTTTCCAATAGATACTTCTTGAACCTTTAGAGCATGTAGATCATAGACAATTCTTTGCACTCAGTAGTTGTGTAATTCTCTTTGGCTAGTGTTAATTTTCTACTTGCAAAGAAGAAGGGATGATCAACAATTCCCTTAGTAGGTTGTGCTAGAACTTCTCCCATTTATGTCCCTAAGGCATCAAAATTCACATGGAAAGTCTTATCCCAAGAAGGAAAACACAAGTATGGGTGTAGTGACCAGCCAATCCTTCAAAGTGTCAAATGCCTTCTACCGTGTGTCTGTCCCTAATGAAAGGTATGTTATCACCGAATCACAACACCCCTGTGCATGTATTTGAACTCACAGTGTGATTGGATAACATGGGTACTATCTCCAAGTTGTGGGACTTGCTACTCGAGATAGACCTCCAGAGAAAGCTAGTTCTTGCTCCTAAACTACCTCGCCACAATCTACTCTAATGCAGGAGAAATTAGCTATTCTAACCTAAAATTCCAAGGACCGAGAGAGAGAATGCATAAAATGAAAGCCTACATTAAAGCGGTGATACAACAGAAAAGAGGGTGTGAGAGTAATCTCCAAATGTGTGAAATACAGAGGTAAAGTGCACACTAGAAGAGGTGATGACAGTTCACCATAATCCAAAGAAATGCATTCACAAAGAATATTCCAAGCACACACAATGATAATGAATTCTGCAAGAACATAATAAATGGACACAATGTACTTGTAGAAAGATTAAAGGGGCAAGAAGAATGCAAGGAAACACAAAGAGGGAAGATATATCCACAAACTGATATTTTATTGCTTCATGGTATGCACAGTTCAATCTATTACAAGATAAGGGCCTGGATCACCATGCAAGGAGTCCACTACAAGGGCTTGCAACACACTAGCTTCACAAAGAAATTTTGACAGAGCTTTGTTACCCAAAAACTCTCCCCTTTACAATGAGCCCAACACTCCAATTTATAGAAAAATGAGAAGGAAAAGAGAAGGGAAAAATGGAAATCCTAAAATCTGTCCTTCAACCACCTGTAAGAGGCATTAAATTGAGTGGAATGGGTATACATTACTTGCAAAAGGCTCCCCATACTGTCCCATGTGCTGCAGCAGAGAAGGAATGATGACCATGCCTCTTAATTGCACTCCCAGCTACCAAATAAAACACTGTTCTGAACCTGGCCACGTTTTCTTAAAAATCTCGATCAATTTCTGATCAAATCTGAAATTTCTTGATTGTTGTGTGTCGGGCTCAGAACGATGATTCCAACGGTACCAATTTTGTGTGATTTCCTTGAGAAATGCAAAAGTTATGGCCTTCGAGTGCGGCAATTTATTTTTGGGCACTGGCGTTTTCTGTCATTTGACGGGAATGAGCATTGATTGACTGGAGCCGAATATGTTTCTTTTATTTAAATATATCTACCCTCATTAAAAATAAGAAATCCAGTTTTTGTGGCGTAGAGGACGTCGTGCTCGTTCCAGAAAGTCCAATTTTATCAAAATCGGAGCTCGGAGTCAAAAGTTATGGCCGTTTGAAGTTTCCGGACCAAACGTTGACTTTTCCTCCTGCGACACGTGTCATGATCTGATTGGTCCTCGGCTCCTTCGGCTCCATTTGTCCCGGATGTCCCATTTGATTAGTGCTGTCTTGACTGATTTCGGCCGATTCGGCCGGTTCGCGTTTTTGTTCCACTTGGCCCGCTTTGTTTTTGGACTGCCTTGACTGATTTCGGCCGGTTCGGCGGTTCGCGTCCATCTGTCCCGCTTGTCCCATTTGCCTTCGGACTGACTCGACCTTTTTTCGCCAGTTCGGCCAAGTTCGTGCCTTTTTGGCCCAAATGTCCCAATCCTTTTTGATCGCTCAGTGCTTATTTCGGCCGGTTCGGGTCTTTTTGTCCCAAACGTCCCGAGCAACACTTAGCCAATTTTTCTTCCTCTTTTGGCCGGATCGGCTTTTCGCGCCCGCCGCGTACTTTTGTCCCATTTGTCCCTGCTGCGTTTTGGACTGTTTGTGCTGATTTCGGCCGAACCGGCCGGTTCGCACTTTCGTCCCACACGTCCCGGAGGCGACCTTGAGCAGGACTTAGCCAATTTTCACGATTTTTCCTGGATCGACCTATTTGCCTTCTTGAACCTTTTTTCACATTTTCTCAGAACTTACTCTCTTCCTCTTGGACAGGGGAGTTAGACAAATATGAGGGGACCCTAGAAACATGACTTTTTGCCCTGAATCAATATAATTGCTTGCATGTTATCAAAATTACCTTGGGGGTGAATTTTGGATAACAAGGTACTCTTGTGTTTTAACAATTCTTCCAAGGTTGCGGTGATCTTGGCATACCCCTTGATGAACTTCCTGTAATACCTCGTATGCCTAAGGAATCCACGTACTGTGCTTTGATTAGTAGGCTCCCGTAATCCTACAATAACTGCAACTTTAGTTGGATCTACTAGCAAACCTTCTTTGCATATAATGTGTCATAACAAAGTTCGAAATGTAGTAGAAAAGACACATTTCTTAATGTTGAGGATATCCTTAATTATCAGCCTTAAATTTTCATAAGATGATCTTTCACCGATCCATACATAGTCCAGTCATCCAGGTAAACTTGAAGAAACTTATGGATGAAGTCTTGAAATGCTTGTACCATGATGCACGAGAACACAATAGGTGCATTCTTTAATCCAAAAGGCATAACCATGTAGGAAAAAAATTCCCCATTCATTGGAAAAATTTGTCTTTCTCTGGTCTTCCTTTGCAATCCTGACTTGGTGATACCCTGAGAACCCATCCGTGAAAGAGTAGAATTTGCACGGCTACTCCCTCCAAAATTTCTTTAGTAAAGGGGGTTGGAAAAGGATTAATGATACACTACATTTAGATCCTATAGTCAACACTGATTCTTATCCTACCATCTTCTTGATACTCATAACCATTGGGATTATCCATTCGATTCTTCCACTACCTCAATGATACCAGATGCTATCATCTTTTTTATTTCTTCCTTGACCCATACATGTAAATTTGGATTCATCTGATAATGCATCTTCCAAATCAGGTGCACACCTTCCTTTAACTTGATCTTCATCTCTCCCAAGGAATGGTGAACACCTTTGAGTTCATGGTACTTGTGAGGAAACAAATCTTGAAGCTCACACAACATATCAATGACCTTTGAAACTTATTTTTCTAACCAATAGTCTCGATGATAGCTTCCTTAGGTTCTGTCTCCATTCCAATGTTAACCTTATTTGTTTTTAAGGGCTCATGGTATGTGCATGCTCACTCATCGCTGATGTCTACAACTTCATGCGTACGTTTGAAGGTTAACATCTAAAGTCTCCATCTCTTCTCTCGTCTATTACATATACCTTTTTTTTCCTTTTTATTTTTCCAAGAATGTACGCTAAAGTTGTATTTCCTCTGATTCCTCTTCATTGAGGCGCGTCTCTAAGTAAGGCTCACCTAGTAACTCCGACAACGTATCCTCTACCATAACATTATCTCCCATTGTAAGACACTTGATTACTTGTAATGCATTATCCAGTGATGGCTTGGTACTCCTATACTTGAAAGCTTGAATGATATCGGCCTCCAACTCTTGCCAATTACATTTTTGACGATGCATCTCCAAATGAATATACCATGCGTGTGCACAACCTTATAAGGTGGAATAAAATTTATGAACCCATAATGAAGGAATTAACGCTTCTACGCTCCCCATCTAGGCCTTCTCACATGCTTGGATATGAAATGAGGAAGTCCCTTTACCATGGTAGTATTGTATGGCCATGGGCACGTTGTTCTTGGAAAACCTTATAGAAAATGTGATCCTCACCTTGTGCCACTCTAGGAGGTTCTCCCAATGTGTAGCCCACCAACTCGATGTAGTTTCATGTAGGTTATAACTAAACATTCCCTCCTCTCGTCTTCATTTTTCCACTTTGAGCTTCCTTTTCTTGCAATAAAATTCAAGATATGCTCCTCTAGAGTAACTTGGTAACTTTTTTCCTCCTAGGTGCTTGAATGAGCATGACTTTATAACCCTTATTACTGAGCCTTCCAACTATCACCCAATTAACTCATAAATCCTATGCACCTAATTGTCACATGCCACACTAGTGGTATCACTCAAGGATTGAGCATCTTCAAACTAGATAACTCCTCTGTGGGGTGAATTATCTCAGGATCTCTGATGGAGCACACATAAATTCTATCAAGGAATTATTCTCCTAAGGGATCGAGTATAGGGTGTTGAATTTCCATCTGTCAAAGGAATGATCACCCTTTCTTCCTTGTTTTCAAATCTGATATACCCTTTGTTAAACCGTAGGTCGGCATTATTCTTGTAACACCATGGGCACTCCGAGAAATGCTAGAAAGTTGTTTGCCTTAGAGAGTGCCAAGACTTCAAGTATCTAGTGAACTTGGCCCTTGAATGGTGATAACTACATCCTTTAGGAATCCAATGGGAATTTCCTTAGTCTTTTTCACCATATACAACACATTCAAAGATGGATGCAACACGGGCCTTCCTATTTGATGTCAGGCATCTAAGGTAAGAACATTTACCTCTTCTCTTATGTTGATGAGAATATTTCTTAGAATCCATCCATGAACAACCACATTCAAAGTAATCTCCTTGTTATAGTTGAGGCTATGAGGAGGAAGGTTTGCATGCATAACCTGCCTTTCATGCTCTACTACGGAGCTTAGTACATTCTCTCTCAATCATTCTCCTAGCAACGGAATAATATTCTCTTTCCTTAACATCTTGCACACTTCCTTGACCTCATCTAGGTCATCCTTTGGAACTTTGAAATTATTCCTTTTCTCAACTATATTGATTACTCCTTCAAACATTGGATCTCCCTTGTAAACTCGAATCACATCCATAGTCTCTTGATATACCTCTTTCGATAAGTAGGGCTTGGATACTTTCTATGAACCACGTCCTCTCTTTAAACTAGTGTCCTTTGTCTTGGCATCTCTCGGTGTGTGGGACCTCTGCTTACATCATCACTAGTATAGGTGTTATCCCTAACTCATGCACCACTCTTGGCATCCATTGGGAATCAGCCTTATTTATGCTCACCATTCCAGTGGCTTTGTCCTTTTGGTGCTTGCTGGTTCCTATGCTCATAAATTTCTAGAAACTCTTCATACTTATGTTTCTTCTATACCATGATCATTGTAACAGATCCAAAAACTCATGTTTATAATGATCTGTAGATCCATAATTATAATAGGTTCCTCACAGGAACTCACTTCGTCCCCCACCATAGTTACTGTGACAATGAAATCCTCCATAAAAACCTCTTCACACATTCCTCAATCTACATGCCCTTCATAACGATGGTCATCATCCTTTGAGGCGCTTACATAAATCTATTTTGGCACACCCCGAGATCAATAACATTATGGATTTGATCAATCAGTCTATAATCCTTGGTATCATGGGTCTAAGAGGTAAAATTCTTACAATAAGAAACATTCTTGCGGATTGTGTGCTGGAGTAGAGGGCACCTAATTACATCATGATCCCCATGAAAAATCTCATAGTCTATAGACATAGAATCCACAAAATTATGAGGGCAACTATCCTTTGCATGTACCTTCAATTTATAGTCTACACACCAAATCCCACTACGAACCTCATGTGTCAAGTTTGCAGAAAAATTCTCTAACTATTTGTCCATTACAATAATTTGAGCTTCAGAAAAGGACTAACACTAGTATCAATACTCCCAATAGCTTTTGTGTGCAGAGAATATTCCAATACCTCACATGGGTCTATGAAAGTCTTGTGCGACAAAGCCCTTCTAAATGGTGTTATCAATCCTCTAAAAAACCATTGAGCATGTCGATAAGGATGAATTTCATAGGATAGTTTTGACAAGAGAGTTTTGAATCGCACGTCATAGTCCCACACACTCTCTTCCATTCCCTGTTAGATATCTTTGAGTGTTAATTCTCTTCTACTCAAACTCAGGGATATGAAATAATGCTAGGAAGGAATTCTTTAATGCAATGTATTATACCACTATCTCGATGGGGGTCATACTTCCTATACCAACTATATGCATGCCCTTGCAACATTGTTGTAAACTTACATGCCTTCCACTCTAGGGTAGTGATCCCCTTTTTGCACCATAGAAGTTCACACTTATGCACATGCTATGTAACATCTTCAATGCCCCTATAGTCTGGTAAGTGTAAAGACATCACAAAAATCACTTGGGGTGGTGGATGGGGTTATTTTCCTCCCATTCTAGAGCCTTGGTTTTCTCTGGTGTTTCCTCTTCCACTAGATCCATTGGATCCACCAGGTCCTATTCCTCCTGACCCACCAAATCCACCTCCTGTAGTTGGAAAAGGGCCTGAAGTGTTCACACCTAGTGTTCCCAATGTCCCATTGAACTACATGTTGATGGTTTGTGATATTATCCCACTTACAGTTGTATGTCCCACACCACTCCCAGACGTGATACAAAATCATTGTGTACTTTCACCTTATTTAAAGATTCCTCTAAATATTGGGATGGCTTGTGTAACCATGAATATTCCAAATGAGAAATTATATCTCCTGGGTGTCGATCGGTCACTCCCACCGATACCAACTGGGTTAACAATACTTCTCTCTTGATCTGGAAATCCAAGTTTTGCGGATTGGTTGTCAAGTGGGTTCAGATGTGCACCGATGGCTCTCCTTTCTCCATGTGATGAAGTCTCATCATCGAAGATGAAGGGTTTCTTTCCCACAATTTCCAAGATGGGGTAGTACAGGCGCTTAGGCTCTATGTACTCTGCATCAACCTCAACTCCTTCCCGTAACATCCGCCTCCATAGATCCATCACACTTGCAAAAGAGTGTTGTCTAGTCATCCCCTTTCACGAGGTTTGCTATACTTGAGTCATCTCTCCTCCATTTCCTTCTCGGATGTAATGCCAGGACATATTTCTCCACCCTATATTCCTCTCCCAATGCTCAAAGAAGCTTTATCGACCATGGGAAATGCTTCTAAACTCAAAGTAAAGACCAAGAGATTCATAGCCAAAGGAATAATATATAAAAATGATCCTCTAGGATCCCTCAGAAACTGGAACTCATCACCTTCTAGGAAAGAATACATAGAAATGGCATATTCAATAGTATAACTAGTTAGCACTCTCTTCCACCAGTGATCAATAGCACATGTCAAAGTTAGATCTACATCATGTAGCTTCTGATAGTCATCTTGAGTCCACACATGTGTTCTATAGTACCAACTTGATCTAGATGCATATGCTAAAAGACATTCATATAGTTCTATTGGGAAGCAAAAAAATAATGTCTCATACAACTCATGGTATAGGTTCTCTTCTACCCATCTACGCACATCGAACTTAGGTCTAGTGTTAAATCTTTGAGAAAACTCATCCTTCGTGCTCTTGAACCATCCTTCAACAATTTCCAAGGTCAAATGCTCTGTCATCACGCATTTCAAGGACAAAGATGCATGTCATTTCTCACAACAAATTCGAAAAAGAGGTCCCGACAATGGAACCAAGATGTAGTCATATTTTATACCCTTAGACCAATAGTCTAATCTCATGCACATTAGTCTATCACCTAAGCGGGTGCTAAGTACTCACCCAAGGCACATGCGAGCACCGATTCTCTCCTTTATGTGAGTCTTATGAGAATGCATCATCTTATAACAGATATTTAAATGGAAATGAGTAGAAATAACCATGCCATATTCTAGAATGAGTTGTTATCTTATTGCATCTAGAAAAGAGAAATAACAAACAACATAAGGAAATGGTTCATACAGAAAGGAAATACACAAGTATTATACTTCTACACACATATATGATTTATAACAGATCCTTATATTCATCTTAACAGTTTAATAACCACATTACAATCCCTTGAGGTCATGAAAAACCCTTATATAACTATGTAGAGTCGAGTCATGCATCAGAACTACATTATGCTCACCATATTACAAAAACAAAAAGAATGCAGACCCATCCCTCTAGATGTACCATTACTTAGAGATCTCTCCTAATCCCTAACCCATAACATCCTCCATTTAGTTTATGCAGGGCTTCGCCTCTCTTTTCTCTCCTCTGCACTCTCCACACACTCTCTCTATACCATCTATATCTTTTTCTATCATGTACTTGTATTTATAACCTCGCAGACCCACCGTCATGCCTTTTAGAAGTTCTGAGATCAGCCACCAAGTGTCGAAGTGGTCCTCCAGGGAGTATGCCTTCTTAGACCTGAGCTCTCAACTTCTTACAATGATGTCTTCTATAACCTTCCATCCCATGCCTATAATATTACCTTTTTGATCCCACATTTTCGAGGTGGAACCTTATCCACAAGGGTCATGCTTTTATCATGTGCTTCCTGGGATGCTGAATGCATCTAAGTACAAAACCTATGTTACCTTATGTGTGCATCTTTGTGTGTTATGTAAAACCCTATTAGAACCCTTCCCTCGCGCACTTTTAACACACATACATTTCTTTAACTAGGTCCTGCGCATGCCCACGTGCCTTCTTCCCCTGCCCTCAAATGCACCTTTATCTAGCGTGCACATCATTTATGTTCCTTCACCTTAGAGAAATATGTTAACTACTTAAATTTACCCACAATAAAGAACATTGCCTCCACGGAAATGGGTAATTCCTTCTTATGTCTCCAAAAATAAAGAATAAGGAATGAAGGAATGAATGAAGGACTATACAAAAGAATGAATTTTACTCTGCAGTACCCTCTTCCTCACGTAGGAATAACTTAATAAATATTGGTGCAGATTGCTCAATGAAATTTTATCATAAGCTTATTGAAACAAACTACACACAATTAACACCGTAAATTTTTTTATTCAATTTGATTCATATGGGATAATAATACATGAGAATGATTTACATATAAATAGCTCAATGAGCTCCTTAAATCAAGGAGTCATGGCTCACCCAATCCCTACCATCTCTCAAGCATTATTCTCTCCTAGAGAATCTCTCACACCCCTATCTATGAGTTGTGCATTACAACTATTTACACACTCATGTATTATTTAAATATTAAATAATACTAATATTCAAACCATATGTTCACACTATGAACAAAAATTTCTGACATAACTCTAGAGATTCATTTTTTTTAATTTTAGGCTCTGTTATCCAATTTCACCACCCGGGCTTGAATTGATAACATACGCCGAAATTCTCAAGTCCCGGGAAATTGATTGATCCAGGGAAAAAGTCATGTTTCTAGGGTCCTTTCAGAAATTTTTCTAACTCTCTGTCCTGTGTTGAAAAGAACAAGCTACGAGAAAATGTGAGAAAGTTATAGAAAATAAGCTTGGGCTGAAAAAATGTGAAAATCGGCCAAGTCCTAGTCCCAGGACAATCGGGACATTTGGGACGTCAAGGCGCGAGATCATTTGAAAAGCCTACGAGCAGCCTGCCAAGAAAGGGACATGTGGGACAAAGGAACGCAAACCGCCGAATCGGGTGAATGGAAGAATTTGTCCCTGCAGTACCCAGGACAAGTGGAAGAAATGTACGCGAAGGACGTGAACCCGGTCGTTCAGGCTGGAGGCAGGGGAACTTCGCAGAATGGGACAAGTGGGACAAAGGGACGCGTGGGACGAGGGGATAGCCGAGAAACACGAGGGCCAATCAGATCATGACACGTGTCACTAGCAAGAAAAGGGACATGGAAGCCCATTTTGGACAAATCGGAAGTTTTGTCCCACGAAGCAAAGGGACATTTGGGACAAAAAGACATGAAGGGCGCGAAAAGTCAAATCATGACATGTGTCACAAGGAGAAAGTCCAAAAGTCAAAGGGTGAGGTTTCAAGCTCACCCGAGCCAACAAAAAGAGGACATGTGTCCAACGAAGCGAGAATGAGAGAGAATCATGTGACCAATCAATGTATGCCACGTGTCATCCAGTGGCAAAAGCGCGGGAAGAAATTTAAAAATCCGTTTTCACTGTTTTGTGCCCTAGGTCTTCGAGGTCTCCATATCTTTTGATCCATGGCTCAGATTGGCACATTATTTATATCAACGAAAAGCTTGTGAAATTATCTACATGATTCTAGGGTTAATATCAAGTTTTGGTTCAATCGGAGAGAAAATAGAGAAACGGCTCGACGCGTGTTCATGGCCGTAAGTGACATTTCAATGACCACTGCATTTAATGAGAATGGGTCACATTCTCCTGTAATCCAGATCAAAATGAAAGGGTATGGGTTTGTAAGGTCCCCCCATGCCATTTTAATGCATCTGATCAAAGAAGGATGGGCTCCCATGTTTCGTATGTTTTTTGTTCCTGGGCTCGACCCATGCAATGAAAAAGCGATTTGGCTCATTTCGAGGGGGAACAATTTTTGATATAGCAACTCCTTCTTTCAGCTCCGAGGAGGTGGTCAAGCAAGGATTATACCTCTCCAAAGGATTGTAACAATTTTTACCTCTCTCGAGGTTGTAATGCGATGATTTTGACACTTGGAAATGATAATGCAAGCTCTGTGAATGGTTTTCAAGTCCTCTGTTTGTATTATTTGCTTCATTTCAAATTCTGAATTATATCTGATCAGTCTGTGTATGTTTTATGTTGTAAAATTTGGTCTGTGTCTATTTTCTTGACAGAAATGTTTCACCACTCCTTTTGGTGTATCACCTGTTAGTTTAGTTTCATTTTTGCACTTTCTATCTCTGTCTCCTTGGATTTTAGAGTAGGATTAGGTTTCAAACCTCTGTAGTTTGCAAAATATAGATCTAAATCAGAGGAGTTTGAGGAACCAGCCTCTAATCGGAGATTCCTCTCTCAGTTATACAAGTTCCCACACTTAGAGAGAGGTTTCCATGTTGTGCAATCACTTTGGATGCTAGAGTGATCAACCACAGAAGCTCGATCTGCATCAGGGGTGTTGTGAACTGCAACAACAAGCTCTAAGGTCTGCCAGTCACTTAGCGCACTCCCTATATTTTATGGAATGTATGTCACTATGGTGTCTATTTCATCCGAATGATATTTTTCTTTTCATTACGTAGCACTTGGACACCATTTTCCATACTTGAGACCATTCCCTCCATGAATTCCATTTTACGCACTATAAGTTTCCCAAGTTCATTGATCTTATCTTTTTGTGGATCTTTGGCTATCGTAAGGGCCTCACACTTTTGTTTTTAAAGGGCTAACCTCTCTATGCACCAAAGTTTTTCATCCTTCATTGCCTTCAACACTTCATTATCCTCTTCTATAGTTTTGATTCTTATAATGGAATCTAGTGTTGCACACATGTTCAAAACTTGATCCACTTTCTTAAACTCATCTTTCAATGTTTGGAGAAAGGCATCAAAACTTGAAATTTTCCTAATAATGGTAGACCTTACTATTTTTATTGCTTCTACATGATCTTTTAGTGCGGTCATAACAATAGACTCTTTATTCATAACCGAGATCCACCCGAGTGCATAAATAATGCATCGCGAGAAGGAAAATTAAGAGGAACTTTAGACTCCAAATGAGGCCTTACCTTAAAGATATGATCACCAAGCTCCTCAGCCATGCTAACAAAGGCCTCATTATTTTCCTCTTCTCATTCCTTCTCTTCTTTCAAGTGCTTTATCTCTACAGTCTTATCCTTTTTATCTTCAAGTAACACTCGAATGGTGGCTTCCTTATCAATGTTGATCATCAAACATTATAAGAGGTTTGAAAGTCATCTTCCTAATTTGAGGTTTCTTCTTTACCTTGCATGAGAAACATGATTTCTCACATACATCAAAATTTGGTTCATCCATGTGTGTGTCTGCATGGACTAGAAAAACTACTTTCTAGTCTACACATTGGTCTTTTCTAGGTCTATTAACTCCCGCCATATAAATCCTTTTTCCCTACTATGATTTGGAACTGGTGAGAATTATCTTGCTAGAGTCCTCTATGTGCCCCATACCTAGTGTAACATAGTCCTCATCTACCTTTCCTTTCTTTTTTTTCTTTCACTATAGAACCCGGTGCTAGAATCTATAGTGGGTCCTTAACCTTCTTGTGTGGAATGAGGCACGCTAGATGGCTCATCCATTTCCTCTTGTGTCTCTTGACCCCATCTTCATCATATTTAATTTCCTCATTGTGAGGCTCCTCTCGTATTTTGGGATGCATAAGGGTCCCTAGTGCATATTCACTAGACTCATCCTCTTCATCATCCCTGAGCTTTAAATTTCTCCTCCTCTTCTTCTCGGGTACTTATTTCGTGGAGATATCTAAGGTGATCTACATGGAGGTTGTGATGGCCCTATGCTCTAAGTATTTTTCCTTCTAAAAACCCTATTAAATTGACCTTCCTCATTTATTGAGTCTACATATTAATTTGGCACGTCTATTTCTAATTATTCTTCTTCTTGCTTCTTGGGAGGAGTAATATCCTACTCAATTTCCTCAATGTCTCAAGGATGCCTTCATCCCATGTGCACTAAACTACAACTATCATCCTATTCATCTTCTTTGTCTTCCTCCAATGGTGAAGTGGGAATTTTAGCTATCGGGATCCCAATTGTATGTTCCCCTTTGGCATGCCAGTAGCATAAATTCATTTTCAACATACTTACCATTTTCTAGCCTGTGATTGAGTTGGATATAAATCAAAGCAGCCCCACTATCACTAATAGCCAAACTGACAAGATTCATGGTTATATCATATGATATGAACCTCTCAACATAACCAGACCTACCTATGTTTGAGTAAGTCTTTCTCAACATATGGTAGTCATAGACTAGCTTGTCTACATTATAGATTAACCTTTCCTCATCGAGAAACACCGTGAACTTCTTCCTTGAAGAATCACACTTTGTAAGTACATAAGGGATTTTACACTAGGGACTCTACATCCCATCCTTCATTGTAAAGCGTGTAAAGTAAAAATTTTGGTACACAAATTTTTTTATTGACTTCCCAACTACCGATGGCAACTCCTTAAGAATTCTCCATTCCTCTTCAAAGTTCACACAAAGTATATCATAACACATCTCTTCCCTTTTCTTAAACATGCCACTAATATATCCCTCACATAAATACTTCTCAAACCTCTCTGCTAGAGACTTATTCTCTGTAGGATACTCCAAAATTTTGTTCTTTGGCCCATCGTGCACTCCAATTTCAACAAAAACAAGAGATAGAAAAATGGTGCCAAAGTTTATTTTCTCACCTCTGCGCACTTCTTCAATAATGGTATTTACTATGTATTTTTCCAAGTTATAAATTTATCCCTATGACATCTTCTTGAAAATGTGTAGCCACATGGTGTTCAATTGTGACCAAATTTCCTGATCATTCAACTTTTTGAGTAAGCAGGCATCCTGTCTACACAACAGGGCACTTCCTTAGCTTGTAAATGTCCATTCTGTGTGGACCCTTTGAGTAACCTAGCTCCTTGTGGGTGGCCAAAATAGCTGCTTTTTCAGTTAAGTCACTGGTAATCTTTGTCCTTGTTCCCTTCAAACTTTTCAGGCTCATAATTAAGGGTGTGGTGATCCTCATCTACCACCCAAAAAAATAAAAGAAGTCCTCATGGACTCTGTTCATAATCCATTAATATAATTTCTTAGTTTTTCCAAAATAAGGGAGTTCATATAGTTACAAAACCCCTACCTTCTTCAACAAATTCTCTCTAGCATCATCATAGACATGCATGTCATCGACTATGTGCTTGTTTTTCTTTCTACTTAACAGTGCGTCCAACTCTTCCTTCTTGTCGGTTGTGTAAATATTGTAGTCACTTACCTTTCTCTCCCGTGGACATGAGAATCCCATTCATGTCCTATGATTACATCCTTTGGGTAATACATTTATGAAAAATTGCTTTTAGGGGCATCCTCAATCTCCATCTCAATTTCTACCTTCTTCTTCCCCTTTGTTCCTACTCCAGGTGATCTCCTTGGTCCCATGGTAAGACAAGGTTGTGCCTTTTTACTTATTTCAAAAAAAAATCTCATGCCCTATCTTGAAATCACATGCCTTAGCTATAACATTCCCATTTTAAGACTTTAGAAACAAGGGAAAACTTTTTTATAGTGTTTACTATTCTAAATAAAGCATTATTTAGAACAATAATTCCATGCCAATCGAATTCAATGGATAAACATATGCAATTGTAATGAATCGGTGATTCACCGATCTATTCATTCCATAACTCGATAAGATACCAATATATTTATGTTATCTTATGTATTGGATACATATTGTATACTTCATATACTTTTTCTTCCTACCCTACACCGGGTCTTGAGTGACTGTTTAAAGAACATATATGAATATTTGCTACAAATATTCATCGATATCATGTTGTTTTAAACTTGGTGAAATAGGAAAACACAACCAATAACTTATGATACTTTGGCCAAAGATTTATAACATACTGTGTATGTCACTATTCCTAGATGGCATACTCGTCATATTGGAATATGTCCTTCACCTCACTCCTCTATTATCATGATTGGTATTTATTGACTACCGTTAGTCCACTTGTTCCAGGTTTAACCCTAGCCTTAGATAGGAACATAACCTATTATAGGAAGACACTCACAATGGCTTAGGGTAAATGGGCATACTCAGTTGACCTAAGTCAACTGGATGTGCCAACATACCCTAAGCCATTGGAAGCTAATTCATATCCTAAATATGCTCCTATCCAGACCTAGAGAGAAACTAAGTTCAATTTCAAGTTCCTATTGTGTGTATATCTAGATGATCAATGCGAAAGGGTGATTCCACATGTCAACTACAATGATGTATTCTCGAGAAGACCCAATCCTTCTCGAAAGTATAGCCCTGCAGTTGGCATGTGCCAACATCCTACAAAAACTACCTCATCGAGATGTACATACCCCGAGGAGATTGTTAATACATTGTTAGTTTGAATTATTTCTTGATTACAAAACCCTACCAAACCCTAATCCAACACTTAATAAGTTCTTTCCTAAATTTTCTTCATTTAGTCCATGAAGAATTTTTATACTTACGGTTGTTTTTAATGTTAGATCTCTCAGTTACATTGCCAATTAACCATAGTGAACAACGTTATCATAAGTTTCATTTAAAAAATACAATAACTTTTAGTCAGGTTCAACATCTGAATATATCCAATTTAAAGTAGACTTCATACAAAATGAAGTCTAATAAATTGTAATCATATTTCCATACCTTTTTGGTTTATATTTAATTAAGAAAAATAAAGAGTCTTTATCCACATTTTTAAGTGTTAGGATATATCCTACCCAATATCCATATTTCTTAACGTATGTTCATCACACATTACATTACTATATTATATAGTTTAGATAAAAACATCATATTCTCGCAACTTAAAAAGCTGCATCTTAATTAGGGAAATTGAACTAAATCCCTTTATCCAACTTATCAAAGGATAACCAATTAAGCATATAAATAATATGAAGAATATCAACAAGATAGAAATCCATCTCTTTCATACAAGTACAAGATAATTTACACAACCAATACAAGTAAATTCTCAGCTTTCAATTCATCTTTATAACTTATACATTTACAATCCTTATGCATTTTAGGCATACTGCATAACAACCGCCTTCATTCTAAAAGAATACTACTTTTCTTTTTCAATACAATCTCAAGAACGAATCAGAATTCTTCACAAAGAATCAGACTTAAATCAGCCAATGCATCATATAAGTTTTTCCTTCTTTTATCACTTACGAAGTCCATCTGCATAAATTGCTAGCACGAGTCAGTTCAATGAACTGAGCACGATAAACACTAAGCCTTAAAATGAAGTGCATTCCACTAATTGTTCCATTAAAATAACTCTACTTTAATGAGATAATTAATACATCATAAATGTAAGTATAAGTAATAGCAAATGGAAAATAAGTACATTAACCGATCTAAATTCACTTCTAAGAGAAGAAATGGAATATAATCTGCAACATCTTCCTTACAAAATTAAAGTTTAATTGATCCTAACAATTACCTTAAAACAACAAAGAAAGGGTTTACAACATAGTTCTCATTGGGATGATTCATCTAGCTCCTAAGCAAGGAAGAAGGATATCCATTCCAAACTATGCTCAACACAAAAATATCAGAAAATAGATACAAGTTCATAACATGAATTTAACTATTTTGTTTAAAGGACAACTACCTTTAAATACAACATTTAAGATTTTAAATAACAGAATCCCATATCAATCTAAGAAGGAATATAGAATTTAAACAATCGAAAACAAGATTGTATTTTCTGTTCAACAAAACCGAAACATCAAATCTCTTCCTTCATCACTTTAACAAATGATATGAACAAGGAAGGCTAAATAGGTATAATAAATATCCATTTTTGCAAGAGAAATAATAATATAAGGGTTCAATCAAATGAACTAATCCCTACAGGTTAGAAAGGGAATCTTATTAGAATTTGACTCAATCTTTAATTTATTCTCTAACTTAACAACAAATTCCCATCTCTAATCCAAACAATAAGCTCATACACTAGTTCCCAGAAGAGAGAAAAAAACCAACTCATTGCAAGAAACGTACTGCAAGTCCCCCTTACAATCCTTATCATTACAAGCATGAGTTCCAATTTCAGTTCAGAACAACACTCAGTAAAGTTCTAAAACAACACCCTGTCCCTAAGGGTTCCCAATTTCCTTCTTCTTTTAAAAGACTCAAGCATTAACTTATTGATCCCAACAAGATTAGAAAACCTAAAACCTTAAACTAAACCAGTTCAGGAGTATCCTCGAACTTGAAACTGAAGTTCCTTTACATGCCTCCACAACATTGTACTTAAACATAGGTGATTCATAATTCTTTTAGAACTATAAAACAAAATCAGACTAAACAAATTTAAGTATTCTGCCTCCACTACTATTTCTAAGCACTGGTACAAACTCGTTTTTAAAAGAATTCCAAATCCTACTATCAAACAAAAACATTTCTAGTTAAATCTCCAAGAGATATTCAAAAACTCAGTCATACTACTTACCCAGAATTACCTGGAGTAAGTGGTTTACATTAAAGGAGTTATAAGCTTCCAACTAGAATACAATTAAAAACCAACTCACAAATACCATAACAGAGCTAACACGTCGTTAAACTAAAAATTCCAAACACTATGTATCAAATTACATGTAAAGGTTGAATAAAAAGTCTCAAACATGAGCACAAAGGTATAAAAATATTATGATACAAGTCAAAATATAACACGAACAACCTTATCCAATTTATAGCGTAAACAAGAAACCCTATTTCCAACTCAAAATAAAACACCAGTTTCTCACAGAGGAGTTTAAAACCATTCAAGTAGATATTCACAAGTTCAGGGAAACCACAAATTCCCATTCCAAAGTTTGTATTTCAACAAAGAAAACTCATACCAGCTCATAACACGAGCTCCTACTAGATTTCAAAACTATTCAAACAAATACTATTAATGTGTAAATTACGAACTTCCATTGATAGTCCGGAATAACACAAGAATAAACACGAGTGCAAAGGTACATATGGACTTAAAACAATAGTCCAAGATTACTCGAGAAATCAAACACTATTACAAAGTAAAAGAACCTCCAACCCAAATTCTTAACAAAACACTAACTCGAATAAATCTTAAACTACACATGAACTTGAATACAGGCTCAGAAGAAACACCAGCTCAATACAAGCTCAAGCTCAAACAAAACAAAAACCGAATACTGAGCTCAAGCTCAAAAACATGAGCTCAATGACAAGCTTTAGCTCAAATAAAACACTAACCCGAATATAGGCTCTAGCTCAAACAAAAGATGAGCTCAACTATAAGCTTTAGCTCAAACAAAAGACGAGCTCAACTACAGATTTAGTTCAAATAAAAGATTATCTCCACAAAAAGATTAGGCGGGATTCAATGTTCCTAAAACTCATAACCAAATAAAAAGAGATGAAAGTTAATTAAAAACACAACTTCTTCGTATATTGGTTCAAGAAATGACAAGCAGAGTTATAGTAACAAGTTTCTCATGCATGTCTCACTAATTAACACATACCAAGAAAGTTTCAAATAGTTATCATCAATTTTCCATGGATTCATACCCAAATTTGCAAAGATTACAAAGCCCAACAAGAAAATAACCAGATAAAACATGTAAGCCAAGAATCTCATAAGAACATAGTCATTTTAATGAAACATTTAGAAGAAAGCAAGAGATCTTAATGGTTAGAGCCTATCATGCCTGATAGCACTTCTTCCAAATCAAAGGATACTTCCAGATGAGCTTCCAACTCCTTTTCTCTTCCATGAAAGATCAACCAACCAATAACTTTCCTCAGTATGCCTCATATACATTCCCATGATCGAAAATAGACCAGGTGAGTTAAAAATAGCAATAAAGTGCAAGTTGAGCGCTAGTTCGAAGAACCATTTTGCTTCATGCAGAGGAAAAATTTGAAAAGCATGTAAAACCAACAACTTCCGATAAACCCACCTTATAAGTTTCCTAGCATGGTTTGCGAACAAAACTCGAGGCTAATCAATTTCATTAATTCCAATTTTCCCGCTCAACTCTCCTCACACCGCATCCCAAATCTGTTGAATGCTAATTCCCATTTAACATGTAATTCCATATTTAGTGGAGATTCCACATAAGCCTCCACCAAATCAACTATCTCCTACCAAAACCGGTAGTACTTAATGTCTTTAAGAACCTTTCCAAAATTAAATGCCATCGGAAATGCTCACCTTAGAGGTATGCAACCCATTTAGGTTCCCATTTAAATAGCTTAGGATAGATCCCTTAAAACTTAGGTTAGTTTAGGAATAATTACCTTAGGCCTAAACATATTACCTTAGGTAATTCCAACATTAGGTTAGATCATCGATAGCCTTTATAACATTATGTTTTAGGTTAATTTAGATAACCTAGCAACCTTTCCATATTCCCTTAGCACAAGGCTTAGGTTAGAATAAAAATTCAATTAAGTAACATAGCTAGGTAGTAAATATTCTTACCCAGCTTAGGATTCTCGTAGGATAATCCTTTATTTTTAGGATTCTGAATCCTTCCTATGTCATGAACAGGTTATATTTCATTTACGTCAGCAATGTACTGCCAAGATCAATCTCCAAGGACCTAAGCACAACATACAACTGAATAGAAACACGTTCACACAAGATTAAATAACTTGTAATAACAAATTTCATTCCACCATGTCCTCAATTATAGAATGCCAATTTACCATTCATTCAACTAAGAAGGTTTAAAATACTCCTTCGACCACTCGAAATCAATCCAGGATGAGTCAAATAAAGAGGTAAGTTTGCAACTCTTAAACTAGATTGCAACTCACCTACAAGAAGTGAAAATGGATTCAAGGAATCCATTCCATTCCATTCAGTCTAATGATCTTAATAAAAAAAAATATTTATCCATATCAAGCATGATCTCCAACAATCAAAATAACACATCTTTAGAAGAAAATCACATGTCAACACTTGAAATGCAAAGGAGGAATATAACAATTATTGAGGGTGTTACATTATCTTATTCTTAAACCTTGGTGCTATATTTATCTTCTTTTCATGCCTCTCCTTTTCTCAAACCCTTCTCCAAGGGGGATGTAATCCAATTTTGTGTATAAATCTACTCTCCTCGCCTAGTTTTAGAGCTCTACACCTCAACGTATATTGATCATTTCGATTTTAATTAGCTCATTTAAATACTCATGATAAAAAAGGTAAAAATGAACCAACGTCACATCATTATATAGATTTTGAAAAAATCATCGCATTTATTTTTCCTCCCCTACCACCCATCCTATCATTAATTGACCATTTACCAAATTTCAGCATGATACACCTGCACACCACAACCATAACCTTCTAGCGTGCCTTTCACCTTTTGGCTATAGGCCTCCTTTTCACACTTCCATGTGCCAAAGTACCTCACCATGGTGCCTTCCTCTAAGTAGTTTCTACGATTGTAACTTACTTCACAACCTCATATTTGAATGATAACTATCCCACACTAATTGTATGTGCAACCACTACGCATAGAAAAATTCGATTCCAATAAACTTCTCGTGCACAAGTGCGCTTATTACACATAACACTGAACTAAATTGACAAAGCATAAAAATGATGAAGAAAACACATATAAATGAAATACAATAAGGGAAATTTAATCTAAAATGGCAATACTACCTTATTATAAACACCAAAAATACTTATTTATAAAGAGGGCTTCAAACCTACTCCCTATCAAGTAATCAGTGCAACCGTGTTCCATCAAGAACCTCTAGCTAGAAAGCACTTGAGTCAAGTATATGAGTGATAACATATGGTCCCAACCAATGCATCTTAAGATTTAATGGGTGGTGCAGAAAATTTGAATCATAAATAAGCACCATCAACCCAACCTCAAGTTTCTTTTCCCTAATGTGCCTATCATGTCATTCCTTCTACTTGGTTTTTTCTTTCTTATAACTCCATCATGCTATGGTGTGATTCTCATCTAGCTATATCAACTTGTCAATTCTTTCTTCTAATATTTTCTCATTAGTTAGACCTCCTGCGCATGCAATACACAAAGAAGGTAACATGAATTCCATGGGTAGAATCGCCTCATGTACAAACACCAACTAAAAGGGTGTTGCCTTATTCAACTATTTGTAAGTGGTTTTATATTCCCAAAACATAACAAAAATTTATCATCCCAATCTTTCCTTTGAACATCGTAAATGTTTATCAAAGTATGGCTCAATATCTTATTGAAAGCCTTAAGTAGTCTCATTTACTTGAGGTTGATAGGGTGTTATCTTATGGTGTGTAACCATTAATTCATCCAATAATATCTTGATGGTCTCATTAAGGAAATGAGTGCCTT
>CM031239.1:465377659-465541496 GCA_018340775.1 Taxus wallichiana var. yunnanensis
AGGAACAAATCATAGTTTCTCGAAACTATCATTCAAGCTTCACTAAAGCTGATATTAAAGTGAGCTTAATGAAATAAAATGATTCTGCTACTTTCTATTTGATAATAACTTTGACATTTAAACACGGCATTCCACACAAGGCAGAGGCAAATCAGGTTGTGTTGTCAGCTTGTCCCCTGAGTGATCTCTTCGTTCTTGCATGTTCACGTGAATCCGAGAAAGAGTAGGGCATAGCATGACATCGGCCGAGGAAGGCCTTGGGGACGACAATTACTTTAAAGTGAAAATGGCACAAAGCACAAGTAGGAGAGGATGGCGCGAAGTGAGTAGGCTTTGGCCTGTCATGCGATTCCTAGCGGGGTTGTTGCAGCAATGATAAAACAAAATGATAAATAGCAGTACTCAAACAATGAATAATAGCAGCAGGAGAAATACAGCGAAGTACAAGTAGGAGAGGGATGGCACACAGAAGCAGAGCTTGGCCTATGCGATTCCTAGCAGGATCGTTGTCGATGTGTACTGATGAGGCATAACTAAATACTCGAGAATTCTAAACCATGCTAAAATAAAATGATTCATAAAATAAATCTAGGGGTGAGTATGAAGGCGAAGCTCAAGAATGAAGACTCAGGACAAAGAACCAAGACCAAAACAAACCGGACCATGGGTGAAACAACAGACCTTGCTGCACAAGATGGGTATGTGGCTTACCAACGAGTTGAACAATACTATCTAAACATGTAATGAACTATACTATCAATCCTAAGCAAGCTAACGAGACCAAACCAACTTTGAAAAATGAGAAGACTCTCACATGAGGAAATGGTGGCCATTTGCCTCACAAGCTATGTATTTATAGCATTTGCAAACACCCGAAGGCAAGTTCAAATTGAACTCTCCTACTATTAAACAAAGATAAATCACTGTTCAGTCGGCAAAACATAAATACAAGCTTAAGTCGGCAAAAAGTTGGTAAAAGTTGATATTTCACGCGGGTCGCGTCAAAAGAACAGTTTACGGAAAATGCGCACGGGACCGCCAGGCCCTGCCTCGGGGCGGCGGTTCTGAACCGCCTCACGATCGGGCGGCGGTCAGTTGGAGACCGCCTCCTGCGAGGCGGCGGTTTCGTCATGAAGGCAAGCCAAAGAAAGAGGAAAGAAAGAAGGGGAAAAACAAAGGCGCGGGGGCAAAGCGAGGCATGCGGGATGTTAACGCATATACGTAAAGCTTTTACGGATCTAGAACACCTTGCGAAGAGACTGTATCATCATTGGGCGCTTGTAACATCTTTTCGGTGGTGCGGTACATACAATTTTGAGTGCAAATCTGGTTACCTCCCAAGTTTTCTATTTTTAGAAAAGCTCTTTTTAGCATAAGCTGATATCGGATTACCTAACTTGTATCGGTCATATATCTCACCGAGCATCGGTTAGTATTTAACGATATAGGTCACATGTCTCCTTTTGCTTAAACCTAGGCCTTTTCTTTGTTTTTGTAAATTTTGGTGGCGCCGCCTCTTTCCCTGCATAATGACATCGTTATCAATATTTTTCATCGAGAATCCCATCACCACATATACATATCATCATGAAATTTCATCAAACATCATCTATATACATTAAATTTTAAAACCATCGACAAAACACATGAGACATTTTAATATATACATCAAACCAATCATTATACACACCATGTGGATCAAACTCATCATCTATATACATTAAATTTCAAAACCATCGACAAAACACATGAGACATTTTAATCTATACATCAAACCAATCATTGTACACACCATGTGGATCAAACTCATCATCATATATATATATATATATATCGATGTCAAAGTACACAACTTGCCCTGCATGGGGCCTCTGTGATCTAAAAATATAAAGCCAGACACACTGACCCTTTGTCTCTTGTCAAATCTCGGCTCAAACAAGGCCGGTCTCTCATGTCAAAAATATACTGGCTCAGGGAAATTTGGTATCAACTCTGAGAAATGTACTCGGCTATCAGAGGCCCATGCGTATATACAACAAAAATGAATAAATAAATCCTATGTGGGCACACATGCCTCTATATACATACTCGGTCCATGGGCCGGTGTGCATATCCAATAACAAAAACCCATCTCTGCTCCCGGGATGTCTCGGCTCTCTCCACCACCCTCGGCCCATCCCCATGCTGGTCTGTGTCTTGACTCTCGCCTCCTCCACAACTTCGAGGCCCACGGAGGTGTGGCTACGGCCCCTTGTGATCTCTCGACTCCGGGCGTCTCGACCATGTGCACCGCATATGGGCGATAGTCGGCTCCCCAGTACCATCGAGCACGTCTTGATAATGCAGGCCTCAGCTCTCACCTCCATATAAGTGGGCCCGTGTCACCATGGTAGGTGGTGGCTGGTCCCCGACTCTAATAGCGGTGGCCCCTACTGCCTGTGAATTACACCCTATTCTGTACCTACACTGCCTGTGCTGCATGCTGTCATGTGTATTACTATGCTGGCGGTGCTGTGCATGTGTGCGGTGCCTACGGTATGCTGCTGAGGCTGTGCTGGGCTAAGCGCCCTACTATGGCACCCAATTTGTGCTTGTGTAGTATGCAAGCTACCCTGTGTCTATGCACTGTCAGAGACGGTCCCTCTCCCTTACTCTTGAGCCAGGTAAAATCTGGTTTGTGTGGTCATGCTCTCACAGCTACTCTACCCTACCCACCAAACCAAAGGCACACTTTGTCACTCACGGCATCATCCAGCTTGTATCATGGCCGGTCTCTCTGCTACCCAGTCTAGGTCAGTGGCAGGTGCGGTGCAGCACGGTGGTGCCTCTACATCATCCCTGCAGTGCGTGTGGGAAGGAGGTGGCTCATCTGTCGTAAGCCCAGTGACATCATACCCTCTCAGGGGTATCTGCTCATACTCCCAGGCCTCAGTCATTTATCAGAAACTATCTGGATCCAGTAGCAGATTATGCTTGGGCTCCTCCTCGGGTTGATGGCCTCTGCCAGGCCTCCATATAATATCGGAAGCGGTCCAGGCCCTCTAACATGTCTTTGGTAGTATGCCACATCACTCCTTGCGATCACTACTTGTGGTGGCCCACGACCCCAACCACCTTTGAAATCCATATCTATATACTATCTATGGCCATATTGCAGGCTGGCTTTGAGAGGGCAACCCTCTTTGGCGTATCGGATGATATGCTCGTAAGCCAGCGAGTGTAACAAAAATGTCGAGCATATACCAAATCACCTCATACGGCGATAACCCTTGAGCTCTCTGTATATTAGCCTTGCTAGATACATTGGTACCCGGGCATAGCATGTATGCTTCTCTACCATCTCATGCAAAACTCCCATCAAATCCAGTGGGAAGCGGCCTCCCTCTAAGTCGGGGAGGGTGAAGTAGGTGATACAATCATCATCAACATGGCATTTGTGTCTCTGTTGTGCATGATACATATCGCCATAGGCGTAAATGCGATGCTCGTCTTTGTGATAGGTAAGCTTGATGGGGCTGCATCCCCGAATACATGCGAGGATGTTGTCCATCGTTGTCTTCGCATCCACCTGGAACACTACCTCACTTATGATCGGCAGTCTCAGGATGCGATACACATCCTCTAAAGTGATAGTCATCTCTCCAGTAGGGAGATGGAAGACATTGGTTCTTTGGATCCCATCTCTCCATGAGGGTGACCATCAGTATGGTCTTATCCACTGACCCTATACCTCTGGACTCGTGCCAGAGTCAACCTCTCTCACATAATGACCTTGCGCTGAGTCACATGTAGTTGCATCGCCCCTGATAGAGGGGGCATATGATCCCGCATCGTGAGCTCTTTGGCGTGCCTGCAAAAACAACCCCACTTCATCAGGCCTACCCTTTACAAAAACAACTACCTTAACCCTCTATGCCACTTACCCATGACCACAACCCAACTCTATAACACTAATCTACACCCACCTATCCTACCCTAAACATCTCATGATATCCCTTTACTTATCTCACACCCTACCAACCACCCCAATCTACTCTAGCCATCTAACTATACCCCACCAATTTAACACCTCCTACTTCATACACAACGATCTATCCTACCCAGAACTAGCCCCCAACAACCCCATTCCCTCCCCACCCCAATCACCTTTCCTATCAACCCTACCCTCTTCACCCCCAACCCAAAAAAAAACAAAACTCTAACAACAAACAAAAACCACAACGTTCACAAACCTAACTCCTACCCATGCTAACCGGTACCGGTCACCCTCGACCGCCATCGGTTCCCCAAGCACATTGTATTTTCCGATGTCGGTCTATACACAAAGCAATTATACAACTATTATGTGACCGATGCCGGTCGCTACAGTGAGTGACATCGGTCTTTGTCAATTTTGAGGCCAAACCAAAAATGGCCCGCAAACCCCTTTTACCTATTTCTCCCCATTTACCCACAAGAAAACCCTAAAAACTTACCCACCCTACCATTTTGGTCTAACTAGCCTACCCACCCACTCCATTTTACAATTTACCTTAATTTATTCTTTATTTTATTAAATTTTAGATTCCTACCCAAAACCCACATCTAAGTTAAAATCATTAAATTCACATAAGTAGGGGTTCAAAGCCTACCGGTATGACTACACGTCATCGTGGTGGGATAGGTGGCGGTGGTCCAGCTCCTCCAGCACCTCCTGCTCCTCCTGGCTATGCCATGGCTCCAAATCTCCTCAGCTGGGTCCTCAACCAATCAAACTCTGCCTCCTGCTCGCTGGGGTCTACCAATCACTCACTCCTCCACTCAACTAATGCCAACTCAGCCCACAAACTCAAAAAAATCAATTTAAAACCTAGACAAGTCGTATTGGTTATCAAATTGACAATGTGACAATGACACGCCGTATTTTTCTTTTTATAGGTTTTTGACCTATAACCGATATCGGTTAGTTTGTGCCCTAAAACACGATATTGGTCTTCTAACGATCGGTAATAACTAACGATATCGGTTCTGAGGCCTACTTTACCTAAATTTCTGCCCTTATCCACCAATCTTCCTTTCTCACCACATCGCCTCCCCCGGCTTTGCTAAATAGCATTATTTTGACTTCATTGGCCCAAAATCACGGCCGCAACAAATCAACCACTTGGCGGGCCAAGGCCACACCCAACCAATCGGCCCGCCCAAGGCCACAAGTAACCATTAGGCCCAACCCACGGCATGCAACAAACTAAGCCGATGCACGACCAAGGCCGCGCCCAACCAATCGAGGCCCGACCCACGCCTACAACAAATCAACCACTTGGCCTGACCCAAGGCCACACCCTGACCAATCGGCCCGGCCAGGCCACAACCAACCAATCTGGCGGCCAAGGTTGCGACCAACCAATCCGGCCCAACCCAAGGCGCTGACCAACCAATTTGGCCTGACCCAAGGCCACAACCGGCAATCGCCCGACCATGGCCATAACTAATCACTCGGCCCGACCCAAGGCCGCACCAATTAAGTACCTCAACTAAGACCCACAAATTACAATTTTATCCACCCATCATGTAGCTTTTTGTTGATCGAGCTCACTGTTCGTGTTTTAGCATGACTAGGATACTTGACTTGATCGATCAACCAAATTTGCCTGAACCAAGACAATGATGTTTATCTCAACCAAACCCACCATTTAGTGCTTGCTGAACATGCCTAAACGTTCTTGTACCTTACCGTTATATCCCCTGGAGCTACTTCCTATGCCTTGGATACCGGGATTATATCACTCTTATTGGGATAAACTATCAACCTTTGCCTATGAATTTCTTGTTGACTCTTCAAATCATGTACCCTTGTCGCTTACTACTACATTTCAACGTGCATCTGCTTCCTTGAACTTACCCCACCATCTTACCATCATCTTCAACACCATTCACCCTTTATCAACCTTCTCCACTGATTTTACGTCGCCTCAATTTGTGATCGATTTGAGGGGGATTACCTATACCCTTAACGAAGGGCAATCACTTCTTATTAATTGTCGATTGTAGCTTTACAAGACAAGCTACATGACAACGAGGGCTAATGTAGACACCAAATTTGTGTCTTACGACACCTTGTGCCCCGCATCTCATTTCGCAACCTAACCTCACCACTTAAACCTTACACAATTATTTATTAATTACCTTATAATTAATAAATCCACATCTCAAACCTACCACCTCATTTCACCACCTCATCATGACCTAGCCCTAACCTAAACTAACGTAATTAAGACCTATAACTTGGTCTACATCCACACCCATGACTAATTACTCCTCACCCGCACCAAAACCAACCTAATAATGACTTGACCAAGCCCCTGACTAATCCCTCCAGAGAAAAGGAGGAAAGTTGGCTATTTTACTAAAAATAGCCCACTTTGACTTAACCAACATCGGTTCGTCATTGCCATCGGTCACGTAACCACCATCGGTTCCTTGTAAATGACCTCCCCGACCAAAAACAAAGGATCTGAATTCATTTGAAAAATCTGGAATTCACTTGGCAAGAGTAGAGACAAGTGAAGAAAGAGAAGAGTTTGCGAGAGAAGGACATCGAGCCCAAAGCTGCATGGCGAGTAACTAGAGCACGGTGACACTCATCTAAGCATTGGGAGAGAAGATGGCTCACTTTTGATTGTCGAGATCATCCCACCTAAGCCCTTCCTTCGTCATCACATTCGTTGGACCTTGTATCTTTATCGGGGAACTAGTAAGTAGTGTCTTGTACGTTTTTAAATAACATTTCTTGAACTTCGATTCATAGTAATTATAAGTTCACTCCTAGATCTACTACCCAGTAGCACCTACATCTCCTTTGTCATTCCTATACCCTTACATTGCCCAAGAACAGGTCCCACACTCTTTGAGTCTTCTCCATCACCCTATTACCTACCCTAATCATTTTGCCAACCTTATAAACACCATAGCCACCTCACACCAACCTTCATTGAAAGCCCCTAAATCACCACCCCTCACCAGATATTGGTTATCAAAAACCAGATGCTGGTGAATAACCATGATCGGTTATACAATGACCGGCATCGGTCCTTGTGGATTGAAACCAAAACCAACCTTTCTTCTATTGCTTTTTAACAAGGTAATTAAAGTGTAATTTTGCAATAGCCTCTTTGCTATCATTTGTGTTAATTCATATTAAAAGAGAATGACCACCTTTGAAAGGAAGTCTAATATTTCCGGGTCCAGGCGGTTCCCTCATTTATTGTCTAACTAAAATCTAGTGGTCTTGTATTCTTACTTGCGAGGTAGTCCTTCCTAGACAAAAGGAGTTCTTCATGATCGATCGATCTCTCTCTACGGTACATGTGCACCCTCCCAACATTCAAGCGGGTATTCCTCCTAGCCCTAACCCTTATCTATTTCTCAAGAGAATGAAAGGATATAAGCACCTCTATTCTAAGAATGGAAACATTACGTGTGAAACACCATCACTTCTCCATTCTTTCTTCTTTTCCAAATTCTTCATCCCTTATTCTTTCCCCAATACATTAAGTCTTTTGTGATTCTTTATTCATTGAAGAAGTGTTCCCAGCAATTGGAGAACATGCATAGTGTGTGGGGTGATGTTGGGCCCCCAAAATATTGACTAAGTACATAGGGGCACATGGGCATGCAATACCTAGGTTGAAGGATGGGGAACGTAAGGAGGATGCATATAAGGTAGGGTTTTAGAAGGCCGTGTTGTGCACTAGAAGACAAAGTCTCAAGACTTAGCCATATTTGGCGTATTGGGCAGGACATGAGAAAATCATGACTCGACTACGCATGCGGAGTGGATAAGATGTTAGCCTGGTGATAGGTTGGCCTAGGAAGGAATATGCCATGCGATGGAAGCTCTTAGAAGACCATCATGACAAAAGTGGAGAGCTCAGGCCTAGAGGAGCATGCTCCCATGGAGGACCACATCTGGACACTTGGTGACAGATCTTGAGGCTATAGAAGGATGAGTTGGCACTTCGGGATGCCTATATATACAAGTGCACTGTAGAAGAAAAGGGTATAGGTGAAATCGGGTATGAGAGAGATCAATGGAGAGTGAGATCTATAGAAATGCCACAAGGAACTCTATTTGGGTTGGGTAGATTAAATATAGGAGAAGGATGTATCAAGGGCTTGGGGTTATAAAATTTCTTTTTGAGAGCTAAATGATATGGATCAATTATGATGCATGAATTGGTCACCATAATGTTGTGCTTTGTAGTAAGTGTAATGAATGTAATGAGGTTATCAGTTTATATGAATATGATCAGTAATGATTTTGGTGCATTTACATATCTTCATGGTTCTGTTTTATACATGTTTATGGAATGAGTTGAATACTGTTATCCAAAATTCACCCCCCAGGGTAAATTTTGATAACATGCATTAAATTCAAGTCCCAGGCAGATAGATTGATTCAAGGAAAAAAATCATGTTTCTAGGGTCCCCTCGGATTTTTTCTAACTCTCCTGTCTAAGGAGAAAAGAGAAAGTTCTAAAAAAGGGTGAAAAAGTTGCAAAAAACAAGCTTGGGCCAGAAAAAATCATGAAAATTGGCTAAGTCCTAGTCTAGGTGGCCCTTGGGATAGTTGGGACGTCGGGCGCGAATCGGCGAAAAGCCTCAGCGGTCTCACGCAAAGACCTTTGGGACAGTTGGGACATAAGGACACGCGGGACGCGAAAAGGTGAACCGGCTGAAGGTAAAAGAAAAATTGACTAACTTCCGAGTGGAAGAGTGCAGGACATGCGGGCCGTGAGAGGACGAAGGGCGTGAACCGCCGGATCAGCCGAAAAGAGAACTTTCACACTAGGACAGTTGGGACATAAGGATGCGCGGGATGCGGAGAGCCGAAGGAGCCGAGAGCCAATCAAATAACGCCATGTGTCTTCACCTCAAGAGGGACTGGGGAAGCCCGAATCGGGTGGATCGGAGGAATTTGTCCCAGACAGTTCGGGACAAGCTGGGACATAGGACGCGAGGATGTGAAAAGCCGGCAGGCCCGCGGACGAATTAGGAAACGCCATGTGTCACAAGGAAAACATCCAAATTTTCAAAGGGCAAGGTTTAAAGTGTTGGCCGAGCCAATAAAAGGAGGACACGTGTCCTAAGGAGAAGGGGAGTGTGGAGCTCGAGGAGGGTGGAGAATTTGGCAAAATTTTTGGCCAAAAAACTAAAAGGTGAAGGATGAACCCACGCCTGTCTCTCAACCGAGATCATGCCACGTGTCCCAAGTGGGGGGACATGGGGAAAAAAATGGGAAATTTTCCCAAAGTTACAAAAAGTCAAAACTTTCAAGGAAAACCCGCGGGTAAGGGAAGGAGAGAGAATTTCTCATCCAATCGGCGCCGACGCGTGGGAAAAATTTCAAAACCCATTTTTGCCTATTTTGTGCCCTAAATCTTCAGATCGCCATATCTTTCGATCCAGAGCTCAGATTTGCACGTTCTTTATATCATTGGAAATATTATAAAATTCTCTACATGATTCCAAGGTCAATCTTGAATTTTGGTTCAGTCTAGAGCAAGAAAGTTAAGAAACGGCTCTGACGTGTGTTCATGGCCAGAAATGACATTTCAACGACCAAATTTAATGTAGAATGGGTCGCATTCTCCTCCATTTCGGTCAAAAATGACAGGGTATGGGTTTGTAAGGTCCCCCATGCTGTTTTAATGCATTTGCAGTCAATGAGGAATGGACTCCCATGTTTTTGTACATTTTCTCTCTCCTGGGCTCAACCATGCAATGTAAAAGCTAGATTTGGCTCATTTCTAAAGGGGAGAACATTTTTTGGCATAGCAGACTTCTTCTTTCACCTCCAACAAGTGATTGTTGCAAGAATCATACCTCTTCAAAGATCAGCATACTTGAGGTTTTTACCTCTCTGAGGTTGTAATGCAGTGGTTTTGACATTGGAAATGATAATGTAAGCTTTGTGAATGGGTTTCAATCCTTTGTTTATATTATTTGCTTCATTTCAGATCCTAAATTATATCTTATCAGCCTATGTATGTTTTATGTTGCAATCTTTGGTTTGTGTCTATTTGCATGACAAAAATATTCACCACTCCTTTTTAGCGCATCACCATCTTTAGTTAGTTTCAATTTTTGCACTTCTATCCATGTCTCCTTGCAATTTAGAGTAGGATTAGGATTTGAACCTCTGTAGTTATGCAAATATAGATCTAAATCAGAGGAGTTTGAGGAACCAACCTCTAATCTAGAGATTCCTCTCTTAGTTTCATAAGTCCACACTTGAAGAGAGGTTTCCATGTTGTGCAATCACCACTGGATGCTCAAGTATCAACCTAGAAGCCTGATGTGTGTCCAGGGGTCTTTGTGACTTTGCACTAACAATACCTTTGCATTTCCCTTTATGTTTTAATTCGGTTCTTAATTTGTTAAGTACTTTTTGTCTAGAATGATTGCATTGATATAGAAGACGTTCGAGCTCTATGATGCTTGCATGTCTCGTTTCCACTCACTTCCTTTAAGTTTGGATCATAGATGATGTTTTCCCACTCAACTCATATAAAGAGAGACTCGAGACCCACACGTGCCTCAAGTGAGTGCCTAACACTCACTGGGTAATAGGCTAGTGTGTATGGGATTCCCTTATTATTTGGTGGGTGTAAAAATGACTCGATGGCGACCTTAGCTACCCCCAACCGGTATTGGTCATCCTTAACTAGCATCGATTACATTGTAGTGAATATTAATTGATATATTACCCAAATCCAACTATAGACACCTATTTTCTTCATTCTCACTACTCCCTGTGTCACCTACTGGATACAACATCACCTGATATACATTCATTCACATGGTGTTGACTCATAATCAGTCTAACACTCTTACATTTCACGAGAAGTCCTCAACCACTCCCACCTAGTCCTTCATCACCCTCGTCCTCGTTACCCATGGATCCAATTCTACCTACCACCATTTCCACAAGCGACGAGGTATTTACACGACTCCGAATGAGCAGAATCTGCAGCCTTACAGTTCTACCTTTCCCACTCTTCCACCCGAGACTCCTCAGGTCAGTTGATATATGGCATGCTTGTATCCATCTCTCTTGCCCTTATTCCCACTTTTGCATCAACCCCTAATAATGCGGTGTTACCTTTACCTACTTCACCCCAGTGGTTTCATAGCTAGGACCCATACTCGCTATGACCATTGTGTTTGCAATATCAATAGCATCCATAGTATCTATTGTCCCCTCATCAACCACCCAAATCGTAACCTCATCGCACTCCATTGTCTCACATATCTTGGATTGTAACACAACCACTGTGGTGTCGGTGACCCCTACTCCATTCTAGAATCTTGTCCTCTCCATCTCACAAACACTACCTACAATTACTACTAGAGTCACTATGACCGTGCCACCTACATACACATACTATCAAAACCCCTATCTCGTCTGCATGCATCACCCATTCTAGTTATATGCCCTCTATGTCGGTCCCCTATTCTCAACCTCCTATTTAGCATCACCATATAAAGGAATGCCTGGCTAAATCACATGTTCAATACCAACCCCTTATTCCACAGGAGGTGCCCTTCCACCATAACCTACCAATGACCTCATCAAGTTGATGATGGAAAGGATGTAAACACTAGAAGCATCGGTTTCCAGCTCATGCAATTCTCTCACCTATGATGAAATATATAATGAGCCCATTCATCCATCCATCCCTATTTAGCCCATACCCTATACATTAGAAGGGCTAAAATTCAACCATTTCAATAGTAAAGAAGACCACAACATCATTTCTAGTCTTTCAAACACGGTGTTACCTAATCACCCATGATGATGCTTTACTCCTATGAACCTTCCCAATTTCCGACAGACGGGACTGCATTGGACTGGTATAGTGGGCTACCAATACACTCCACCTAATCATTTAATCAAGTAGCCCAAATGTTCTTAGATCACTTCTCCATCAACATGTTTAAGAAGGTTACCATGACTGATCTTTATTCCACCACGACAAGATCTGACGATGAGTCTATCGTTGACTTTTTCACTCATTGGTGTGACCTAATTTAACAATGCTCACATTTCAATTACCTCAAACTAAACTCATAAAGTTGTTTACTTGGGATTGTACAAGACACATCTCTCCAAACCTGCAGGTGTATGCCTTTCACTCCACCTAATCATTTAATCAAGTAGCCCAAATTTTCTTAGATCACTTCTCCATCAACATGTTTAAGAAGGTTACCATGACTGATCTTTATTCCACACGGCAGACGATGATGAGTCTATCGTTGAATTTTTCACTGTTGGTGTAACCTAATTAACCAGCTCACATTTCAATTACCTCAAACTAAACTCATAAAGTTGTTTACTTGGGATTGCAAGACACATCTCTCAAACCTGCAGTGCATGCCTTTCACAATTTTACAAGGCATTCACCATGGAATAGAAATTAGAAATTCATGCTATCAATGAAAATAAAATTAAACTTCGTAACAAGAATATCATGCTCAAATAAAATGATGCTTTTTCATCTTTGAAACCCCAAAAAAATATTCAATATCCAAAGGATATTCTAATGCCGTAGTTCTCAAGTCTAGCCCCCCTCATCAATCAAACCGAGCCAAATCTCCCACTAATATCTCTCACATCCAATCTTTCTAGTTCAGATGAGAACAACAAAAGTACACTTTGATAGGAGAATATTATTCTTCTATTTTGGAAAATCTTGTTAAGGATGGTGCCATTACCCTTCCACCTATAAAACCATATATTGGTTTTGACCCTGAGTGACCCATGCCTGCATGGTATAAGGAACATGACTTTTGTAACTATCATCATGTCAAAGGTCATAGCGACAATAATTACATCACCTTCAAGAATATCATCCAAGAAATGTTAGACAACAGAGATCTAGTCTTGGATAGCCCGAATGCACCTGCTAACCAAAACCTACATATCTTCAAGAATCCATTTCCTAATCATGCCCTTCCTTCTAACCAAGCTGGTGACACTTCAAACCATGATAGTAATATCCATGAGGTCCATGCTATTTTCAATGACATACCAGTTACTTCCCAATTGCCTCATGTTCCTTACATAGATGAAATCTTATCCCAAGCTCGCCCACCTGCACAAGAACCTATTTCATCTAATCCTCCACCCAAAAAGGAACCCCATTCATTTTCTCCTTCATCCGTAGAAGAACCCATAATTAGTACGCTACCTTTGACCCGTCAAATTTCCAATAAGTTGTCGGTGACACCTCTCCTACTCATAGGAGATACATATCCACAACCTACACCATCACAAGGAGAGTCAACCTCATCTGACCCATCCTTTCCTCTACCCATGGAGGATCCTATAGAAATACCATTGTCTATAGATGAACATTCACTATCAGACCTTCAAGATCCCATTGATCTACTTTCAGCTCTCTTACCCACAGTAGTACAATGCTATCCATTTCCCGTGTCTCAAACACATTTTATGGGAATTGCTACTCGATCCATGTCAGCCCCACTTACAACAATACCATTTTCATGCTTGGCCAATCACCTAGACTATGTTGATAGAGCCTTACTTTGGGGACACCTTCTACTTCTGTATCAACACAAATGTAGTTGTCACTCACCGACACCTCCACTATCTACCCAAAAGTGTTTCAAGTAACCAAATCAAACAAAACCAAGACTATTATAACACCTTCCATGTCACCACACATGACCCAAATCACACCTTTATCGATAACCCAAAATACATCTACACCCAAACACCTACCCACATCTATATCATTCCCTTACCTAAATATATTACTACCTTAAGGGTCATACCAACAGCTATCCTTACTCACCCACCCATCAAATTAGATTTAGCCACATCTTCCAAAACTAACACTAAACTTACCTCATCCCCCAAATATAAGATCCAACCTCCACAGGCCTCATACGCCAACCTCACCTACCACACCATTATCACCTTCACCTCTTCTATCCATCCTAGGACCTCACCCCTCGACCCACTGACGAAGAAACCTCCTTCCATCGGAAAACAAAGAGCGCAACAACCCATCTCCACATCATGGACATCTAATATACCCAAGCGATCCACATAACTTCTACCCTAACCGTAGCCTTCATACCACCCATACCTCCACTACCATAACTTCCTCACTACCCATAATAATTCCTTCTCTTTCACTCACACCTTCTACCCAACCTCTATCGACTACCTCCGCAGTACCTCTATTACCCCCATGGGTCACCCATCCTCTTACATGATCTGTTTTTCCTTCCACATCTCATACACTCATGTCACCTTTTCCCAAAAAGGTGTAACCTAAAGCTAAGAATCTGCTACCCTTTAATAAGGTAGTTAAATCAACCAAACCTTCCATTGCTAGCTCTTCTACCATGCCCGTACCTAAACAGATGCCCGCAAGACCTAAGACCACTCCACACACCAAACTAGTAGACCAAACAATTCCCCCTCATGTAAAGCCTCTTCTTCCACAATCAACCTTACTTGTACCCAAACTCATGTTCACTGCCATTGTGACCCACCGACAGGATCCTACACTAAAATCTTAATCAATTTCCTCAAAACTTATGTCATCACATTACCACCTAGTAGACCTTACAACCCACTTAAACCCAAACCAAAATGGTTTGACGAAACTAATATCTGCACCTACCATTATGTGCCAGGACATGATGTAGAGAATTGTAAGGCTTTAAAAACCACTCTTGTCTAATTGCGTCCTCCTGAAGAAAATTTTGACGATGACGATCTTCTTCATGAGGACCCCATTTTTTCTTCACCAATTTCCTCAGAGCCTCTTCCATTACCTACTCAGTGACCAATATCTCCACCCAAACAAATTTTTGATCCACCCCGAGATTCGATATTAACATGGTTCATATAAGAGAGTTGGCCAAACCACCACCCAAATGCTAATGTGCCCTACTCATTTCATAAGGATCGTATCCCCCACTAGGGTTTTGTCCTCATGATACTATGCCTTATATGACACACCCTATTCCTCCACCTCCGCTCAAATTAACATGGTTCATGTTACGACCCATGCGTAAAAGATAAGGGCAAAGAAAAGGCAACTGGCCCATCAACCAACCCTATACCCAACATACCATCCACACCCATACCCAAACTCACCATTTGAGGTCTTGCATATCCTATTTCTGATGGGGTCACACATCACACAATGATTAAACAACTATGTCAATCCCTTTGAAAATGTCTTTATATGGCCTCGCCCAAACCTTTGAGTCACATCGTTAAGCCCTCATGGAGGTGCTTCAATCTATTGAAGTTTTACCAAGTGACCCCACACCTGCAACCTCAATCATTACCCCTCACCATGTTGCTTCTCTCTCACTAAGTCATCTCCTTCCTCTATGCCTCCACCTACTCACCAAGTAGCCACCCTCAGCTTTTCAAATGAAGTGATCACTCCCTTCTAGTCTGACAACCCCAACCCCACTCTTTTCATCTTTGTATTTATCGATAATATACGCATACAACGCATTCGATTGATGGTGGTTCTAGTATTAATATAATCTCCTCCCATGCATATGAACAAATGTGAATACCTACTAATTACATGCATGGTAACCTATTTATGTTGCAATCCTTTAATGACGCCATGACGTTTACCCTAGGTACCATTGTTCTTCATGTCTTTGTGGGTCCCCGCACTATCCCAAAACTTTTCTATGTCCTAGAAGGGAAGTTCTAATATAACTTATTACTTGGCCATCCTTAGATTTGTGCCACGAATTTACACCGTTGCCTCAAATTTGAACATGAGGGACATATTTACACCATCCCTACTTGACCCATCTCCTTTCAAGACAAGTAACATGATGTACTTGTACTAGTCAAGGCATCTACCACTATCCGTACTTCACCTTCACCTATTAGCCCATCCACCCAGACTTCCACCACCTCTTCTACATCTAACCTTGCTATCCCCACTGGGTTGCAACCTCTACCTGTGACTCACCTATTTCCCCATAATCTAGTGAGTTGTCCATCCTCGCTACCCACATCTTCGACTACTAATCCAATATACAATATCAAAACCTTCCTCACCCCATAAGAATATGGGAACCCACACTAACACCCCGGTTATGACATATGCATAGGCAAGTTTTTTTCTTATGGTCCTCCCCACCTTCACACTAATCTAATGTATGGGGACTTGATATGGCAACCTATAAACCCAAAGCTCCATCCCAAACCTAATAATTTTCATCGACCTATACTCCCTCACTAACCATCACTTTTCACACTTTCTTCCACAGTGCAGTGCATGGAAAGGATTTGCTTCAAATTTTATGAACAGGGTCACCATACTATTATTTCTTGTACCTCTTGTAAACACAATGATATTTGTAGTGGCATTGGTTTTGACACTCCACCTTATAAGAAGGTTCATGTCGACCTCATCCAGGATGGGAAATATTCCCCATCTCATTCACCCACATTACCATCTTCACCACTGAGTCCATAGATCTCGAATCTATTCCTCCTAACATTTTTTTGTAAACACCATTTCTTTGGAACCATCGACTTATCAACGTGATGGCAAAGCTCACTCTTATCTCCCATTCCTTTATCCTAACATGATTGATGATGATACACCTTCTATTAATGTTGTTGATGTTAGGATGATGATTCCATCATCACCTACCTTAGTGTGAGAAGACTCTTATATCCATTGGCTGTTACCCACTAAGACATAAACCATGTTGAGCAGAATCGACCATTGAAATAAACACTAACACTCGGACAACCCACACATTTGAAATATCAACCAAACCTTAGATGCACTTGAATAGGAAGCCTTCACCACTTTCCTTGGGACCATAAGAACGCATTTTCTTGGTTTTATACCGATATGCCCAGTATTGACCCAAAATCATGATCAAAATATCATAACCACTCCTAATGCCAAACCCATAAAACAAAAGCTACAAAAATGCATCCCACATTTCTCTTATAGTCAAAGAAGAGCTTCAGTGCCTTCTCTCAGTTTCCTTCATTCTACCCATTGACTATCCCAATGAATTTCTAACATCATTCTTGTCACAAAGGCAATATGGGGATTCCATATTTGCACGGACTTCCATGACCTCAACCTAGCTTGTCCTAAAGATGATATTCCCCTACCAGGGCATCAACCAACTAGTTGATCTCACCACCGCCATGAAATTTTATCGCTCATGGACTATTTATTGGCTACAATAAAATATTACTAGCTCCGGAAGATCAACACAAGATCGCTTTAATCACCCCTTGGGGACTTTCTTCTATCGAGTCATGCGTTTTGGCCACAAAAATGCTTGTGCTACATATCAATGAGCCATGACTTACATTGTCCATGAAATCATGAATCACATCTTTGGAAGACTACGTAGATGATATGTTTATCAATTCAAAACATTGAACCGAACACTTATATGTCCTTAAAAGTCATCTATGATTTGTATCATCAAGTATTGTGTGCATCTTCAACCAAAGAGGTGCATCTTTGTGGTACTTTTCTGGAAATATCTTGGGTTTCATCATTTCTTTGCATGGAATAGAAGTCGATCTTGCTAAATTTAGGGCCATTCTGGAAATGCCTCCACTCACTAATCTCTGTCAAATTCAAATCCTATAAGGAAAATTACAATCCATTTGTCATTTTATCTTGTAGCTTTCGATCACTTTCACAACCATTCTTTCATCTACTCAAGAAAGATGTTTCCTTCAAATGGGATGACCAATGTCATAAAGCCTTCAAAGCCTTAAAAAAATACCTTCTTCAACCACTAGTGCTCATTCCTCTTAAGGATGATCAACCCTTTTACATATATATTTCACCACCGATCATTCTCTAGGTACCATGCTTGCTCATCTGGATGACCAACACCGAGAGAAAGTGGTTTATTACATAAAATGTACCCTTCTATACTATGAAACTAGATATACCCACGCTGAAAAAATATTATTAACATTAGTTTTCATTGCCACCAAACTCCGCCATTAACTACTCAATCAAAAACCTTTCTCATCACTAATACTGACCCATTACACTATATGTATGCCAAACCCTATCAAAATCAATGTGCAACGCCTTGGCTTATGCTTCTTAAGGATATAGTGTTGCGTTTGACATGTGGCAACACCCTTCCGTATTTGTTCATCTAGATCTACACACTACGGACTTGAACTTAGTTTTTCATAGGTCAAGTTAGTAGCATGATTAGAATAGGAAGTATCTTTCTATGACTCAAGGTACCTAGGCACATTCAGATGACTTAGGTCGGTCGATTATACCCATATACCCTAAGTCATTATGAGCATCTCCCTATAATAAATTATGTCGCTAACCTAGGTTAGGGTCAAACCTTGGGCAAGTGGACTGATAGAAGTTAGTAAAGACCATTCTAGATAATAGTAGAGTGAGGTGAAGGATGTATTCCAAAGTGACGAGGATACCATCTAGGAATAGAAACATGAAAAATAAGTTAAAAATATTTGGCCAAAGTATCGCAAGTTGTTGGTTGCGTTGTTCTATGTCACCTAGTTTAAAGAAACATGATGTCAGATGCATATTGGTAACAAATATTCAGATAGGTTCTTTGAAAAGATCACTCAGTACCTAGAACAGGGTAGGAAAACCAAGTATATGTAGTATACATAAAGTATTCTATACTTTAAGAAAAACATGAGAGATCGGTTAGTAACCGAGTCATGAAATGAGAGATTGGTAATTTACCGAGTCATTACAGTTGTATATGATTATCTATTATGAGATTTATTGGCATGGAATGTGTGTTCTAAATGATGTTTTATTTAGAACAGAGAACATTGTGGTAAAAATTTTTTCCCTTGTTTCTAAAGTCTTAAAATAGGAATGTTACACTCATTACTTATTGATTATCCTATACAGGAGTAGATTATCAACACTTATATTTAAAAAACACTCAACCATGCCTAAATCATCCCGACTCAACCATGCCTACTTGACCTCGACTCAACCATGTCTAATTTACCTAGACTCAACCATGCCTAATTTACCTAGACCCCATCATTCCCTACAACCTACCCACCCACCTTTCTACCTCATCATATTTTTCCCTCGCTTATGAGAGAACTACATCGGCCTAAAGTCCCTTTTCTCCGGGACTATGTAGGCAACACTTTGAGGACATGGCGCCCTTTGAGGTTAGCTTGGTCACTCTCTACCCTAACCAATTCCCCCTTTCCTTTTCCCTTTCCTATTCACATTCTACCTTACTGGTTAGTTTCCTTTCTATATCAATAATTGGAACTTAAACCAAATAAGAAACAATTACTAGATATCTTTACCATCATAGTTTACATAGTCATTTCATCACATCTACCATTTCTTTACCATCATCATACATTTTCCTACAAATCATCTTAACACAATCCATACCATCATAAATTACACACATTAATGAATTATGAATTCAATAAACCATAAAACCTGACTCAACCATGCCTAAATCAACTTGACTCCACCATGCCTAAATCAACTGACTCAACCATGCCTAACCGACCTAACTCCACCATACCTAAACCGACCTGACTCAATCCATGCCTATGACCTAACTCAATCCATACCTATGACCTAACTCAATCCATGCCTAAACCAACTCCGACTCAATCCATGCCTATGACCTAACTCAATCCATGCCTAAACCAACCCGACTCAATCCATGCCTACACCGACCGACTCTATCATGCCTAACTTACCTACTTTCCATCACATATACAAAATCATCATCGAAGTTACATATAATCATACACTTCATACCATAAAACATTATCATCTCTATATATATCATCCACATCTGAGTGTCCATACATATATACTTGACTACAAAATCTATACAAATATCTCTCATCTACCATATAAAAAATACAAAGGTCTCAAAATATTCAACAGAAAGCCGGTATCATGTATATAAAAATAAAAAATCTCTCATAAATAGCCACACTATCATCAAGCAGCATGCAAAGTGTGACAGTATGTATAAAAAAATCACAATACTATCCAAAACAAAGATATCCCTCATCTTCCCCTCATATAACCGAGTCGGTCTCTCTGACTCCCGCCATTTATGTGTGGTGCCCACCAATCACCTCCCCTCCTACTATGGGCCTCGGTCTAACCACCGATGGCCCCTCACCTCGAGCCTGGTCTTCATATACCGGTAGCCTCACCCCCTGCTCCTATCTATGGGCTCACCGCCCCCTGTGCTCTCCACACTATGAGTGTGGGATCGGGTCCTCTCACTCAAGGCCTACTATGCTCAGTAATCTACATATGAAGGGACATCTATCCTTACCACTACCAAATTATCTTGATAATACCTTGCCTCACCTAAGGTGTCCTAAATCTCGCCATAGGAACTGTTGAAGGAGGTGCCATGGGTCTCGCCATGACTGTGTGCTTGGCCACGCTAATAGTGGTCTTTATACTGTACCATGGGATCACTCGTGGCTGATGCCGGATTACACAGTGTCTGTATATAATATGAGCATGTAAGGCCATAATATGTGCTTGAGAAGTGGCCAACTAGCCCTGTAACCTTGTGACCTACTGTGCCTGTAGGGAGGCTACCTACCCCGCATCTCTAGCTCAATCCTATGTGGGTGCCTACCCCTGTAAACCTGTGATTTGGGCTTGAAGTGCCACTACCTACACTGTAATGTGGCCATCTCTACTTGTGACCCCATTAGCTATCCTTGTAGACTTGTAACTTTGGGACTGTAATGTGGCCACCTATCCTTGTAAAGTGTCCTCTAGAATGTGAGGGTTGCCACATCCGGCTGCCACAGCTAAGGTGGCGTTACTCGCGGACTCAACTTCCCACCACTATCTATATCTATACGTACAACCGCAATCATCAATTTTTTTCCACTTGTGGATCCTCCTTCCCAGTCGAAGCATGGTAGGTCATGGCAAAGACATAGGTCTCTCTATGTCATCCATCCTATACTATGGGAAAGGAGGTTGTACATCCTGCGGAGCCCAAATTTTTTTCTAACCCTATCTATAGGTATCAACTCATACTCTCTCGTGTAACACCTCTATATCCATCAAATGAGCTACACCTCATCTAACTCCACGAACATGTTCTTTTATGAGGGAATCCACATATGACCTCCAAATAATGTCTAATCCAGATAAGTCCTCCAATATGTTCCTATAGTAGGCTATTTCATGTTAAGCCCCAACATCTCTCGTGCCCTCTAAGCAACCAACACCTGTGAGCCTCGTAGAAACCCACTTGAACCAAGATAGCATCTAATGCATTGGCGGAGGCATTCGTAGTGGCCTAACATATACAATGTGCTCATATGCCAAGCATTGGAGAAGAAAGGTGTAACATAGGCTCAACCGCTGCAATCTCCTATATGCCCACAACTTCATGTACAATCGCACCAAGTATGTTGGTGCCCAAGAAAAGTGAGTCCTCTCCTCCATCATGTCATGGAGGACCCCCATTAGTGCCCATGGGAATATCCCACCCTCTGCATCTGGTAGTGCAAAACAAAACACTACCTCCAGAATAAGAACAACTAGCCTCATCTCCTCAGGATGGGTGACATACATCTCCCCATAGCTTAGATTTGTGATATGGAACATCATCGTTTTCATCCCCTTTCCAAACATGGTCAACATCAACTCCTCAGATGCCTCTGAGGAGATCTAATACACCTACGTCCCAACTATCAGTAATTGAAGGATCCTGTACACATCCTCCATGGTGAATGTGATCTCACCCATCGGTAGATTGAAGGTATTGGTCATCGAGTCCCATTTGTCGATGAGGGTGATAATCAAACTCAACTCCCGGCACTATGTGCTTATAACGTCTCAATCCTATCAAGTCGACATCCATCACATGCATCCACTCATCAACGGTGACACTCAATCGCACCGGCAGGTAATAGGGCGATGATTGGTCTCTCATCCATAGATGCTCTCGCCTGCATTCAACAAAACACAACCATTATTCAAGCTTGATTTTACCCAACATTGACCTTAACCCTCCCTTCTTACTGACCCCTCCCCTGCTATCTATTTGACCCACTTTACCCATCCTTCTCCTTTATCCTTCCTAGACCTCTATCCCTTTACCTCTAACCAGCATTGGTCACCCCTTCTTGCCGACACCGTCCATTATAACCAAATCGGCCCCCATACATAACCAATCTTGATATATATAGATCGACATTTGCCATACCTTTACCAGGCGTTAGTCACCTTTGTCGCCATTCCCACACCCGAAAACCCCAATTTTATTTCTCTCAATTCTCTCCAATCCACCTACCTACCCACCTACCCCTACCCACACCTAATCTAAATCCCTCTCCAACCTTCTTTACCCTTCCATACCTCATTACATCCCTTTTCCCCACAAATTTCAAATTCTCTACCCTACCCAAACCCCCAACCCATGTTCCCTTCTACATATAACCAAAACAACAAAGGGATTCAACCTTACCTCATCTTGATGTCACCTCTGTGGTGGCACATTTGGCCATTGTGCTGGTGGTCCACCCAAACCTTCTCCTACCTCTACCATGTCAAATATCTACCTCACTCCTCTCCACCAATCACCTCACTCTACCTAATCTCATGGACCTGTCTACCTAGCTCCTCTAACCAACTAGATCTCTCCACCTCAGTAGGATATTGTCCCTTGTCCTTTCCTCTCGATAAAACACAACTCATTCAACACTCTATCATTTTCCCAAATGTCACACCGCATAAATGAATCTGTATTATACAAATTTTTCTTTTTATACCCAAATCAACATGAGTAGATGTCATTCAAGTCATGTCTTAGCCAATGACATTATTCATTACTTAACCAACATTGGTTACCTATTAGACTCCTTTTAGTATCTTTTTCCCATTTTTGACCCACATTTACCCTTCCCACCCCTTGTTGACCTTACCCATCCTTATAGCCACATACCTACCAGCCCACATTACCTAACATATCCTTACTTGCATTTAGGGACCTGTTATTTTAACCATACCTCGGCCTTCCCTATGTCATGACCTATATGCTGGACCCAAAACACTATTCGTGACCTTTGAACCCCTACGCTCACTATACCTTGTGATGTTGTTCCCTGTTGTTTTGCTAATGACCTTACTTTGCCTATTGCCATGATGTTTATCCCGACCCTACCTTTGGTGTACCGAAACATACCTAAATGTTCCCCACACGACTGCATTGTGTTTTCACACCATATCCTATGCCTTGGATATCATAATCACTTCAACCTTGTTTGGATAAACATATTGACCTTGGATGATGTAGAGTTTGAAATCCCTTCAACTTGAAACCGTGTCATGTTTATAACATGTGTGTGTGTTTTATTACCACTACCTTTGACCACTGGTCCATTTACTGTTTTCCTATTTTTGACATCTACCCTTTCCCAAATTCACTCACATCTATGCTCCTTTTCACCACATCAACCTTTTATCAAACCACTCACCATTTTCGTCTTCCAATATAGGAAACATGACAATAAGGGGCAAACGATTATATTTCTCTTTGCATTACAAGCATTGGCATGTGATTTTCTTGAATGAGGTGTGTTCCCTTGATTGTTGAAAAACATGCTTGTTATGGATAAATCATTTCTGCTCTTGGATTCTTTAGAACAGAATGATATGGCTTATAAAAATCCATTTTCACTTCTTATTGATAAGCTGCAATCTGATTTTGAGAGTTACAAACTTATCTCTTTTACTGACTCATCCTTGGATCAATTTCAGTGATCCAAGGAATGTTTTAAATCTTCTTGCTGGACTGAATGATAAATTGACATTCATTAGTTTGAGAGACATAGCAGATTGAACCTTTGCATTTTACAAATTCTTTGGTCTTGTATTAACGTGACTTCATTAGGTTGTATGTTGTGCTTGGGTCTTTGGGATTGATCTCTGTAGGACATTATAGGCATAATCAAAATATAGTCTGCTTATGACTATGAAGGGGAATCAAAATCCTAAGACTAAAGGATTATCCTAATGGTATCCTAAACTAGGTAAGAGCACCTACTTCCTAGCTATGTCTACTTAATTGGGTTTTAATCTAACCTAAGCTTCTTATTCTATTTTGTTGGGATGTCATCCTAACCTAAGCTCTTGTGTTAAATGAATAAGGGAGAAAATTGCTAAGGTGATACTAGACTATTTTAACCTAATGCCTAATACTAATGGTTGTGAATTTAGTCTAACCTAAGGTGGAAATTACCTATGGAAATGTTTTAAGACCTAAGGTGATTTATTGTTAGACTAACCTAAGTCTTGGGAAATCTAGCCTAAACTATTTAAAAGGAACCTAAGGGTCGCATGGCACTAAGGTGATGGTTCTAATGGAATTTAATTGATTTGATTGAGTTTAATGCATGGAGGTACTACCAATTTTGGCAAAGGCTAGTTAACTTTAGTGGGGGCTTACGTGGAGGCTTCACTAAATATGGAATTACATATTAAATTAAAAATGGCATTCACCAGTTTTGGGAGGCAGTGGAAATGAGAGATAAGTAGGAATTTTGGTAGTAATGACATTAATGGGTCTTGGTTTTGTGTGCAAACCGTCTTGGAAACAAGGGAGGTGGATTTGTGGGAGGTTTTTTGGTTTTGCATGTCTCGCAAATTTTCTCTACATGGAGCTATCTGGTTCTTTGAACCAGTAGTTTGACTTCCACTTTGTGGTTATTTTTGGTTTCTCTGGTCTATTTTCGATCAAAGGAATGTATATGAGGCATTGGAAGAAAATTTGGTTGGTTGTTGATCTTTCATGGAGAAGAAGAAGAGTGGGAAGCTCATTGGAAGTTTACATTGAATTAGAAGAGGCACTATTAGGCATGATAGGCTCTACCCATTAATATTTCTTGCTTTCTTCTAAATGATTCATTAAAACAACTCTACTCTCATGAGATAAATATTTGCATGATTTGTCTAGTTAATTACTTTCATGTTTTTATGAATCTCTATGGTTTTTGGGATGTAAATCCATCACAAAGTAATGTTAGTTTTTGGGGAAATTTCTCTGTGCTAGTTTAATGGTGACATGCATGTGAAGCTTGTATTTGAAGCTCTGTATTTCATTCTAAAATTTGTATTCGAGGTTGGTGTTGTTTTGAACTGGCATTTGTTTCTTAGTATGGTTCTAAACCTTTATTGGAGCCTTGTGTTTCGTTTGAACTTGTATTGGGGCTTTATGTTTTGTTATGAGCTTGTATTGGAGCTTTGTGTTTGTTCTGAGCCTATGTTGGAGCTTTGTGTAGTTCTGAACTATTGTTTGAAGCTTCATGTTTGACACTGTACTTGTATTTAGTACTTATGTGTTTCAAATTGTAGTCGAATCGATGTGTTTGATTCTGTACTTGTATTTTGAGTTAGATTTTTACTCGTATTCAAGGATTGAAATGCTTGAACTCATTTATGGACTGTTTTCTCGATAAGGGCTTGAGAGATGAGTTTTAGTTTGAAGTTGATTTGGTAATCTCTTTTGAGATCTTCTTCATGTAGCTTCTTGAGTGTGAATGGTTTTAGTACTTCTATCTTTTAGACTATACCATGTTCTTGAACTAGTAAGGGCATGTAAGTTTGGGGGATATTCTTCCCTTCACTACTCGAGAAATCCCGTGTCTTGTTGAAAGCTTGACTGTTTTGTTTTAAGGATTATTAGACTATAATTGTACCTTGTTGTGGGTTTGGTTTGATATAGAGTTTGTTGGAATAGTCGCTCACAGTTTAAGAGGTTTATGGAAATACAGTTTGCATTTTCCTTCTTGTGAACAATGTTGAAACAAATACCTTCTTGTCGCAAGATTTTTAGATGGAACTTGAGAGTCTTTGTTGTGATTCTGTTTTAGTCGAGTTGGAGGTAAGATTGGGACATTACTTGACTTAAACATATATTGAGTTTTATTACTCTCTCCAGATCTTTTAATTGATTTCTGGGTTTTATTAAAAATATGGATTGAATACCTTAGTGTACTAAATTTTGTATGGAAGATCTCTGATCCAAATTGTTTGTATAATTGTTCTTAACTAGTTCACGAACTACTTGTTCTCTTGTAATGAACTGTTGAAGCTTTGTAAATGGGATTTCAGTTCTTTGAGTTCATGTGTATTCTGAACTTGTTTAGCTTTTACTGTTGGGGTTTCCTATTCCTTGTTGGCTTAAGTGAATGAATCTCTAAGTCTTTTATAGAGAAAGGAATATGTTTTCTTAGGGACAGTATACTATTTTTGGGACTGTATTGTGTACTTCATTCTGAGACTTGAATTCGAACTTGTGTTTAATGAATGGGAATAGGTAAACTAGTTAGTGAAGATTTGTAAGGGAAACTAGAAGTGTGCTTTCTTCTAGTAGTGTGTTTGGTTGTGTGTTCTCTTTTGGGAACTAGTTAAAGAACTTCTAAGTTTGAAATAGAAATGGGAATTCATTTGATAGTATAAATGAAATGAATTATTTATTGGATATTTTCTAATGGAGATCCCTTTTTACTATTGTTTGGATAAGTTCATTTGATTGAACTTCTTTGTATTTGATCCTCTTCTGAGATGGAAATTTCTTATGGATTTTTTGGTCTACTTTGTATAAGTCATTGGTTGTAATGATGTGGAAAGAGATTAGCTGAGTCGGTATGTTGGAAAGAAAATATAACATGCTTAGACCGACTATTTTTCTTGATTGAGTCATACTCCATTTGGATTGATATTGGTAGGTTGTCTCTTTTTGCACTCTATCTTTTATGAATCCTCTTTTGGATGGACACGGGAAGAGATTAATTTTGTGTGAGTCTAGCTTGGATTGGTGGAATGTCTAGTTTCAGATCTATGAAATTATAACTTCTAACATGTGGAAGTTAGTTTAGACTTGTAGGAGGATTGTTTGACTCTCTACCCCTACTTGGATTGATTTGGGATTCTTGTTAGATGTTGTACCTTTAATGTTGAATCCTTATAATGTTATCTTTGAACTGAGGTAGTTTGGTGTGTTCTAAACTTGTTTCTATCTTTCAAATGATTAAGTGTGTAAGGAATAGTATGTATTGATTCTTCTTCTTTTCTTAAGTTGTAGGATGAATCATCCTAATATGAGCTATGCTACATATAACTCTTTTGCTACTTAGTAAAGATAAATGTGTATTTCTATTCTTTTAGAATTATGAAACAATCGGATGACAGGATCTGTTGATTGTTTTAAAAGTAATTGATAGGATCAATTAAACCTTATGATATAATGTAGATGTTGCGGATTATATTATGCTCTTTTCTTAAAAAGTGAATTCAGAATCTTTAATCGTACTTCTTTTCTAGTTGATATTACTTATGCTTATTTGTATGATATATTAATTGTTTCATTAAAGCGAGTTGTTTTAATGGAACAATTAGTGGAATGCACTTCACTTTAATGCTTAGTGCTTATCATGCTCAGTTCATTGAACTGACCCATGCTAGCAATTTTTGTAGATGGACATCGTAAGTGATAAAAGAAGGAAATTTTTTTATGATTCATTGGCTTACTTAATTCTGGATCTTATGTAAAGAATTCGAGTTATTCTTGAGTTGTATTGGAAAAGAAAAGTGATGTTCTTTTAAGATCTTAATTCTGATTGACATGCAGAATGTCTAAAATGCATAGTCTTGAAAATGTATATTTATCATTATGAATTGAAAGGTTTTGAGTTGGACTCCAATTTGTGGTGTGAATTATTTTGTACTTGTATGATGGAAATAATAGTGATATCTTGGCGGTATTCTTTATATCTGTTTGTATACTATTGTTGTTATCAATTAATAAGTTGGATTAAGGGGATAGTATAATCTCCCTTATTATAATGAACTTGTTAAACTGCAAAAGATGTCGTTCTCTAACTACACAACTATAGTTTAATAATAAAATATGCTTGGGACATACAATTCAACTATATGAGTTAAGAATGATAAAAAGGAATAGTGGTTATGATCTTTAATCTTTTAACTATAGTTATAAAGTGAACACTAGTGAATCTAGGTGGATGACACACTTGATTTGGACAACTAGGTTGCATTAATAATTAAACGTTTTATGTTTGTTGTCCTATTTTTGGGGTAACTGTTTGTTATTCCACGTTAATGAGAAACAATGCAAACTTGAAATAATGAATTCCTCCATATCTTTTCAGGATAGTTATAGATAAAGAACTTAACGAATGTTGGAATTAGGGTTATGAATGGTTATTATATTTTGAATCTTAATCCAATATTAATCATGATAATGACCACTAAGGGGGTATGTACATCTTGATGAATCAGTTCTCACAGATGTTGGCACACGCCAACTATAGGAATGGATCCTCGAGAAGTCCTTGGACTTCTGAGGATCAATGTTGAAGTTGACATGTGGCAACACCCTTTCGTATTTGTTCATCTAGATCTAAGCACATCTAGACTTGAAATAGTTTCTTTCTAGGTCAAGTTAGTAGCATGTTTAGGATAGGTAGTATCTCTTAATGACTCAGGGTACCTTGGCACATCTGGTTGATTTAGGTCAGCCAAGTATGCCCACATACCTTAAGTCATCATGAGCACCTTCCTATAATAAATTATGTTGCTAATTTGAGCTAGGGTTAAACCTTGGGCAAGTGGACTAATGGTAGTCAAGTAAAGACCATTCTAGATAACAAAAGAGTGAGGTGAAGGATGTATTCCAGAATGACGAGTATGTCATCTAGGAATAGTAACATGAACAATATGTTGAAAATCTTTGGCCAAAGTATCGCAAGTTGCTAGTTGTGTTGTCTTATGTCACCTAGTTTAAAGCAACATGATGTCAGATGAATATTGGTAACAAATATTCAAATAGGTTCTTTAAATAGATCACTCAGTACCCAGGATAGGGTAGGAAACCAATTATACGTAGTATACATAAATTATTGTATACTTTAAGACAAACATGAGAGATCGGTGAGTATATTAAGTCAATACAATTGTATATGGTTATCTATTATGATATTGATTGGCATGGAATGTGTGTTCTAAATGATGTTTTATTTAGAATAGAGAACATTATGTTTAAAAAAAAAAATTCCCTTGTTTCTAAAGTCTTAAAATGGGAATGTTACAGTTTTTGACCTCTACCCTTTCCCACATTCACCCACATGGACCTTTTATCAAACCACTCACTACTTCCATCTTCCACCTCCCGAGTTCCTAGTTTGAGGGGGATCACCTTCACCCAAACATGGGGCAACCACTTCTTATTTTTGTTTTCATCACTTACCAATACAAGCTACATGACAAAAAGGGGCAAATGTAGACACCTAAATTTGGTCACATTCCCTTAGCCCACGATCGGATAACAAATTAAACATGGGCACCTAACCATTGCCCCTTTCACCCCACATTAGTATTAATTTAACTATTTTAATTAAATTAATCCTCATCCTCACAACTTTTAATATGTAATTTTCATAATTGACCTAGTTCCCACCTCACCTAAACACCTCACCATAGACCTATTCTTGGCATGTTCCCGTAACTAACTACAACTAAGTCTTACTTTCCTTAATGAGATAAGATTTGTTCTAACCCTAAAATAAAATGCATAAGATTTATCTAAGCACATTCCCACTCATTAGAAGGAAAGATTTCATTATGATCCATGATAACGAGACCAACTTGGCCTAAGAAATTAGAAAGATATACCCATTTTATTAAACCTATGGAATCCTACCTTAATCGACACCGATCAGGACCTCAACCGATGTCGGTTAAGATGGAATTGTCTTTGGGTACCATTTATTCACCTTAGTGACCTTGTTGGAGGGGTTGGCACATTCTAGGCCGAGGAGAGAGATCGAGCTACATGCAAGCATAAGTAACATCCTTTCATGCACCCAGACATTCACAATCAGCACCAGAACAAATACGAAGCATTACACTCACGGAAGCATTCCAGGATTCACTACTATGGTACCAAATACCATCCTTCTGATCAACTACCATTACCATTCATCCATTCAGTCTGCAATCACAGTAAGTGTATCCCTAACCAACATTTTTATTTTAGTTAGTATCTTTTGTTACTCCTGTTATTAATCTACACTTTGCATGCTCATTCTTCTATCCCTTACCAACCTATAACCCAACCATTTCCTTACCCACACTACCAAATCACCCATATTCACCTGTTGTTCATCCCTGAATATGGTTGAGACTTCTATAAACCTCCTTATCCACCCTACCATCTCTATCAAATCCCATATCAAACCTTGTAATCAGATCTCTTTTAGTTTCATATACCCCAACCTTACCGACTTCGGTTATCCATAACTATCATTGGTTCTACATAAACCATCACCAGTCATACTAGACCAATGTTAGTCTCTGTATTTTATACCCTGCCCATGAACAGAGCCAAAAACCCTCCTACCGATTGACTTAAACAATCCCAAATCAAACCCCGACCAGCCCCATGACCTTGATAGTCACCTCATCCTTTAGATTCAACTATATCCTATCCTGTTGTGATTGGATTTGATTATTGTACTTGAATGAGATACCTAAATCATATCAAATATAGTAGGAATTTACTTATTTCTCACATTAATTTGTTTTAAATAGTGGATTGACAGCCATCTAGGAAGTATCACACTTCCTGGAACTAGCATACGCTAGGAAGTCCACTATCATATATCATTTAACTTCTCTTTTGTGGTCTTGTTTTCTATTATAGGTAGTTCCTCCTAGCCAAAAGGAAGCTCTCACAATCATTGTTAGGTCAAGAAGTTAGAACGCGTGCATCAACCTCCAACCAACCCATTTAACATGTATTCCTCCTAGCCCATAACCCTATCTATTTCATCATTCAAAAACATAAAGAAAACAATGAAACAACTAATTCCAATCCTAGCTTGAAACTGAACTAACTCCGTCAAGCTCAAGCATCCTTGGTTAGGTCAAATCTGAACATAGCCTGGCTTTGCAAAACTCATCCCAAACCGAGCTAACTACATGATCTTGTTGGCCCCGCCTTAGGGGTTATTTCCCAAAACGACTTGTTCATTCATAAACTCATCCATGAAAACCAAAACTTCATGTTCCTTATGTGTGTGATCTCCTTGTGTTATTTTTCGAGGTGCTTGATTAAATTTGATGAGTTCCTATTGACTAACCATTCTTAGCATTAATGCTCACTCAATCTTAACATCTCCATTGGACTTGTTGCATCATCGGTGGATTTTCTTTTATGCCTTTGAGGTTGTGCCTCCCTCCACTTGAATTTGATCTAACTCGGCCGAATGAGTGGAGCCCTTTAAACATCTCAATACTACATCTCGAGTTCTTATGTTTTCATGCGAGCTCCTCCAACGTCCTGGTCTTCTTTCCCCAACTCATGAGTGATTTAGACTCCACTTCACCTAACTTGATATGTGCATTGTGAGATTTTTATGAAATGAGCTCACCCTTGTCTCATTGTTTCCAACATAGCTCACTCCGAGCTCCTTGATCAATGTTGGCTTCGTCTCTAGAATTACTCGACCAACTCGTCTACCACTTGGCGAGCTGGTAGATGTGTTGTTTTTAGCTCAAAAATTGATTTAGGTCAAAATTAACTCTTTGCATGATATTTATTTCTTTGTAATTTATCTTGAAACCTGGTAAGTGATGAAACACAATAGGACCCCTTAAATTTGATTGATCAATTTTGACTAGTATGCCTCATGTAGACTAGAAGTGGGTCTTTCGGGGTCATTTCTCACAATACAAGTAAACCTTGAACCTCTAATACTTGTAATGTCTTAGAGTTTCCTTGTGAAGTCCCTTTCTCAGCCCATAGTCCACTAGGATCCCATTATCTAGTTTTTCTAAAGTGTTTAAAATTGGATAACATGTTCTATTAGCTTGAGGGTGATAAGGAGTATTCTTATGACGAGCCACCATGAACTCTACCAAAAAAATCCTAACTGTCTCATTCAAAAAATGTGTACCCTCGCGCATTCAAGATTCAAATAGACACCCTTACCTCGTTGATTATATTCTTCCACAAGAATATTGCCACTGTGGTTATTGTGCAATCCTTCGTAGGCACTACCTCTTCCCACCATGTTAAGTAATTAGTATAAGTAATGATATAACGTGAACTAGTCCTTCACGCGATAGGTGAAATAGGTCCTACAAAATCAATCACCCACTTCTCAAATGGTTCAACACTAGCTATCGGCCTCAAGGGAATTTCATCTCTTCTTCCTAGCTTTCCAAGGCACTGGAAATGATCACAAGCCTTACAAAACTCAATACAATCCTAGTAAATGCTTTCCCACTAGATACCTACTAGTAAAATCTTACATGTGCGGTGGAATTTCTGGCATTGTGTCCTCTTACAATTCCACCAAGTACTTCCTCCATGATTGCAACGAGCTCATGATCTAACACACACCGACACAAGATCTCATCATGACCTAATTTGTATAAGTATCCACCAATTAACATGTAGGGCATAACGCATATAGCTAACTATTTTCTCTCTAAAGTCTTCTTTCCTTTTGGCATCATACCTGTTTTGAGAAATACAATAATATCCTCTAATTTAGAGGGCACACACCGCAAGCTAAAACGTTTTACATTTGGAATTGTATCCTTAAGGCTCTACGTTCCTCCTTGAGCCAATCCTTGATAAATGGTCATGTCCTAGATTACTTTTACAAGAGTTTAAAACATCCATAAACTCAAACTATTGAAATAATAGGACCCACATGTATATATACCCATGAGCTTATTTAGTAAGCACTTCAATTCCATATAGTCCATGTAGAATATAAAGGGTGTTGCTAACATACACTACCTAAATTTGTGCAATGTGTAAATCATCAAAAATTTCTCACACTTAGTAGTAGTATAGTTCTGCTATCTTCGGTGTCAACTTCTTTCTGCAAAAAAAGAGGGTGATCAACAGTCCCCTCACTAGGTTGTGCCAAAACTTCTCCAATTTCCATCCCTAAGGAATTAATATGTACATGGAATGGCTTATCCCAGGAAGGAAAGCATAATATGGGCATAATGATAAGCCTATTCTTTAATGTATCAAACATCATCTATCATGTTTCTCCCCAATAAAATGTACTTTTGTGCTTCAAAATCATTCCAATGGCACAGTGATCTTGGCACATCCCTTGATAATTTTCAGTATTACCCTGTATTCCCAAGGAATCCATGCACTACACTCTGGTTGGTAGGTTCCCCCAATCTCACAATAACAAAAAACTTTGGGGATCCACAAGCAATCCTTCCTTACATATGATATGTCCCAATAGGGTTCCAAAAGGAATAGTGAAAATTTTTTTATTAATGTTGAGAGATATACTCAATTTTTGGCATCTCTCAAACATCAACCACATATTTTCACAATGGTATTTTACTAGTCCATAAACCATCCAATCATCAAGGTAGACTTGAAGAAACTTATGGATGAAGTTCTAAAATTCCTGAACCATAATGTGTAAAAACATAATAGGTGCATTCTTCAGTCCAAAAGGCATGACCATGTAGGAAAAAATTCCCCATTCAATGGAAAAAAGTTTTATTTTCTTGGTCCTCCTTTGTAATTATAACCTGATGGTATCCATGAGAATCCATCTGTGAAAGAATAGATATCGCACCCAGATACTCCTTCAAGATCTCCTCGGTGAAGGGGTTGGAAAAGGGTCAATGACACATACCACATTTAAATCCCTATAATCAATGAAAATCCTTATCCTCCCATCCTTCTTAATGTTGATGACCATTAGACTTATCCATTCTAATTCTTCAACAACCTCAATGATGCATGATGCGATCATCTTGTCAATCTCCTCCTTGACCTTGATGTGAATATTCAAATTCATTCGATATGGTCTCTTCTGAATTGGGTGCAAGCCCTCCTTCAATTTGATCCACATATCTCCTAAAGAGTGGTGAAATCCCTTAAGCTCATGATACCCACATGGAAAAAATATGGAAATTCACATAATAGATCAATGATCTTTGAAACCTCCTTTTCGACTCCAGTAATCTCCAATAGTAGCTTCCTTAGGTTCCACCTCCGAACCAATGTTAACCTTCTTAGTTTTTAGGGGTTCATGGTAGCACACACTTTTCATCAACACTATCCATAACCTCATGCATACCCATAATATGGTTAACATCCAAGTTCTCCACTTCTTCACCATCGATCACATAGACCAACTTTCCTTTCTCTTTTTCCATGCAAGTATGCTCAAGCTATATTTCCTCTGGCTCTTCCTCATCAAAGTGTGCTTCCAAGTCAGGTTCTCCCAACAATTATAGTATTCTATCCTCCACCATGGAACTATCTCCCATAGTTAGGTGCTTAACAACATGTAGTGCCTCATTCACTAATGGTTTAGTACTTTGATACTCAAAATATTAAAGGAGATCATTCATCAACTCTTTCCAGTTTTTATGTCGATGACGTAGTTTTGAATGAATGTACCATACATGTGCACATACCTTGTAAGGTGGAGTAAAGCTTATGCACCCATAAATAAGGTGGAAAGGCTTCCATGCCTTCCATCCAGGCCTTCTCACATGCTTAGATGTGAAATGAGGTGGGTTCCTTCCCATGATAGTATTGTATAGCAGTAGGTGCATTGCTTTGGAGAAACCTAACAGAGAACATGATTCTCACCTCACACCACTCTAGAAGGTTATCATGATGGGTCTCCCACCAATGTGTTGTGGTATCGAGAAAATTATAGCTAAGCATCCTTCTCCTTTTGATCTCACATATCCATTGGGTCTCCATTTCTCATAGAAAACATCAAGGTTGGATCCCCTAAGTGTAACTTGGAAACTACTTTCCTCCCAAACACCTAACCAAGTAAGCCTTTGTTACTCTCATCACAAATCCTCTTAACTACCTTCTAACTAACTCATATGTCCTGTGCCTAATTTTCACATGCCACACTAGTTGTATCACTTATAGATTGAGTGTCTTCCCACTAAATAACACCTTCTTTTATGGTTGCACAACCTCAAGGTCCCGATAGTGCACACATAGATTCTATCTAGGTATTCTTCTCCCAAGGGCTTAGTATAGGGCGCTAAATTTCCATCTGTCAAAGGGATGATAACATGTTCCTCCTTGTTCTCAAAATTATATACCCCTTATTGAAATGTAAGTCAACATTGTTCTTATATAGCACGAGGGGCACCCAAGTAATGTTGGAAAGTTGTCTACCTCAAGCAAGCACCAAGACTTGAAGTCTCCAAAGTGAATTTCACCCCTTGGATAGTGATAGTAGCATCCTTTAAAACACCAATGGGCATTCCTTTGTCTTGTTATCCATATATAACACATTTGAGGATGGCTATAATGGGGCCTTCCCATTTGATTCCATACGTCTAAAGTGAGAACATTAACTTTGTGCCCATGTTAATTAGAATATTACTCAGAGCCATCCATCAACTACTGCATTCAAGGTAATCTCCTTATCATAGTCAATGTTGTGAGGAGGAGGTTAGTGTGCAAGACTTGTCACTACGCTCTCCTCCAACATGTGGTACTTTCTCTCATAGCCATTCTCCTAGTAAAGGGATGATATTCTCTTGCCTCAACATTTTTCATACCTCCCTGACTTCATCCAAATCCTTTTGTGGAGCCTCAACACTTTTATTTTTCTCTAACTACCATGATTTCTCCTTTAGGCATTAGATCTCTCCTTGTAGGCTTTGAATCACATCCATGGTTTTCGATAGACTTATTTTTGATGAGAAGGTCTGGGTACTTCCCATGCACCACCTCTTCTCTAATAACTAGTGGTTTTTGCTTTGGTATCTCATTAGCACATGCAACCTCAGCTCATGTTGTCACCATACAAGGTTTAACTCGACTCACGTGCCACCCTTGGCATCCACTGTGAGTCAGATTTCTTCATGCTTACCATCCCGATGCCTTTTTCCTTTTATTGTTTCTAGCTCATGTGTTCAAATAATTCTAGGCACTCCTCATACTTGTGCTTCTTTCCACACCAAGAGACATTATAATAGATCAAGGAATTCACACTTATAGTGTTTCATGTAGACCCATAGTTGTAACAAGTTCCATGGGAACTCACTTCTTCCACCTCCATGGTTGCCATGACCTCTAAATCCTCTACAAAATCCTCTTCCATGACTCCCTCCTCCACGTGTGCCCTTCATAATGATGCCCTCATCCTTGGAAATTCTTGAAATACTAGTCTAGCACACACCAATATCAATGGCATCATGTATTTGGTCAATCAATCTACAATCCTTGGTGTCATGAGTAGTAGAGGTGAAAATTTTGCAATAGCAAGACACATTCTTATGGATCACATGCATGTAGTGCAAAGTAGTAGACACCTACTTGCATCATGATCTCCATGGAAAATCTCATAGTCTACCATCATTGTGCATACCGATATTTGAGGAAAAATGTCCTTCGTATGCCCTTCTACCTCAAAATCCATACACCATAACCCACTGTGAGTCTCTCATGAGCTGAGTTTGTAGATAATTTCTCAAGTTGTTTTCCATTACAACAATTTGGGCTTCTAGGAATGGACTAACTCCTATATCAATGCTTTCCTACTACCTCAATGTGTAAGGAAACCTCCAAGGCCTCACGTGGATATGTGAAATTCTTATGTGAAAGCACCCTCTAAATGGTGTGATTAGTCCTCCAATGAACCACTGAGCATGTTGCTGAAGGGTGAATGTCATAAGATAACTTAGATAGAGAGTCTTAAACATGTGCATCATACTCCCACACACTCTCCACCATTCCTTGTTGAATCTCCTTCAATGTGCTAATGCTTTTCTATTCAAACTCAAGTATGTGGAACTCCACCAAAAAGGCATTACGCAATGCAATGTAATCCACCACTATCTGGTGTGGGTCATACTTCATGTACCATCTATGCATGCATGTCCTTACAACATGGTTACAAAACCTAATTTCCTTTACTCTCCAAAAAAATGATTCCCTTCACTGCACCATAGTAACTCACACTTGTGTACATGTTCCACAACATCCTCAATGCCCTTGTAATTAGGTAAGTGGAGTGACATCTCATAAAACACCTGTTGATGGTGTTATGGACCTTGTCTCGCTAGATCCAGGACCTTGATTCCCTTCGATGTTACCTCCACCACTAGACCCACTAGATCCACTAGTGCTAAACTCCTCTAGATCCACAGATCCTCCTCCTATCATAGGTAAGGGGCCTAATGTAGTTGCACCTCTGTGAACCCACCATCATGCTAAACTACGTGCCAATAGTCTGTGATACCAAACCACTCCTAGATGTGTTTCCCATGCCACTCCCGAGATGTGATACTCAAACCTTGTGATCCCACACCTTTCCCAAATTTTGTGCTAGAAAAAATACCCCCAAACATAGGAAATGATTGTGCAACCATAGATGTACCAAATGAAAAATTATACCTCCTAGGTGTCGTCACTCGACTACGAATACCGATACCAAATGGATTATCAAAACTTATCTAGGAACTAGAAAACTAAGCGCAAGGGTATGGTCACCATGTGGGTTAAGATGCACGTGCTATGGATCTTCTCCTTTATTCATATGATGATATCTCTCTAGAAAGGGGTTTCTCTTCCATGCTTGCCAAGATGGGGTAACTCAGACTACTTAAGTTCCATGTCCTCCGCACGTGAACCTCAAATCCTTCCCGCAATGTCTTCCTCCATAAATCCATCACTCCTATAGCTTTTCACATTATCTTTCCAACTCCCTCTCTTGAGCTTCATTATACTTGATCCACCTCTCCTCTCTCTCCATTTCTTCCACAAGGTCCACCATCCTTCTACCACGAAAGCTTCCACACCCCACACCTAATAGAGTTTATCCAGCCATGGGAAAGGCTTCCAAACTCAAAGTAATGACCAAGATCTTGATATCTAGTGGAATAACACACAAGAATGATCCTCTAGGATCCCTCAAGAACTCAAACTCAACAATCTTTGGGAAAGAATACGTAGAAATAACATATTCCAAGGTATAACTAGTCAACACTCTACTCCACTAGTGATCAAAACATGGGTCCAGTCGTCGATCGACATCATGCAACCATTGATATTCCTCCTAGGTCCAAACATGAGGTCTATAGTACCAACTTTATCCTTGATGCATATGCGATAGCCATTCATACAAATCTACTAGGAAATAAAAAGAAGAATGTCTCATAGAGTTGTGATATAGGTTCTCCTCCACCCATTTTCATGCATCAAACTTAGATCCAAGTACTAAACCTCTAAGAAAACTCATCCTCCATGATTTTAAGCTAGGTCTTGACATTGTCCAAGGTCATCCACTCCATCATCACACATCATTCTCATAACAACTTTGAAAAGAGGTCCCGACAATGGAACCAAAATGTAGTCTCTATTTACCTCTTATTTCACCAATCAACCCCAAACACTCTTAGCACATCATCCAGAATGGTCAGAATCTCACCCAAGGTGTGTAGTACCGAGCCCCTCTTTATGTGAGCTTCATGAGAATTTTATTCCTTAATAAGGGGGTGTTATACAAACAGAGAATGAACACACCCATTCTTGACAACTAGATGTAAGCACTAACTCCTAATCTAATGCACTAAAACATAGGATAACATGATCATATTACAATGGAAGTAGAGATAAATCATGATTATCATCAAGAAAACTAGTAATACACCCATGAACATAAAAAGAAATGTATAGATCTAGATCCATCACATAAGTTTTCAAAATCACTTCATTATATTTATATGCCAAAGTACAATAGCCAAGATTACATCAAAAGAGTTCCATGTATGAAGATATTTATAGTAGTAGAGGAGATTCAACACATTACAAAGCTCGCCATCACACATTACATATATTTACTAACTATCTTCCTCTCTTGCTTCCATACTCATCATACACCTCTCTCCTAAAACCATACCTATGAGGAAATCTCAAGGAATCTCCTCTTAACCACTCATCATTACATGAGAAATCTTGAAGGAATCTTTCATGATTTCCTACCACTACCCAAGAACATGCCAAATGTCATCATATATTTCCCCTAATCAAGTTTCCTTAGCATGCATGTGCCAGATAATCCATAAAAAACTTGGCTCCTTATCCTTTCATGATAATTGATTCCTGGAATATCCTTTCCTTGAGCTACAAGTCTCCATAGCTTATCCATATTTGTATTTGGTTGCTTTTTCATTCATTTCCTAAAAACATCCTTTCCTACTCTCCAAAACACACTAAGTCCTCGAATCCATATTTCCGTGTGTGAGCCTTCATGAATCCACAAGAACTAATTATATGCGTGCCTTTGTGCCCTTCTTCCACATGCCACCAAGTTGCATGCCCTAGGTACTTAGTTTATTTAGGGGTCCAATAGAAGGAGGAATCGAAAGTTTTTCAAAATACCTAGGGAATTTTTTTCGGATAATAGTTTGGTGAATTTTGGGGCCATCTTCCTACTATATGAATGAGCCTAGTTTCCTTGAAGCATCCATTGGGCATGGAGTATGCTTGAAAACATGAATTCTAATATGTAACTTGAAGAAAACCCATGAAATCACTTGAAGCATTTTTGGACTCTGAATAGAACTATTGCAAAAGGTTGGAAAGTACTAGTGAGATGAAACATAACCTCTCTAGACATATGATCATGGTTTGGAAAACTAGAGGCAATAAAAGAGCATGCACAAGATAGAAGATGAGAGGAAAAGAAACTATATAAAAATAAAATAATGTGTGAAGTGTACACTTGAGGAAATTAAACCATTATATAATATGTACATATGATGCAAAAGAATTAATGGAAGTGATTGTGATAAATCCCACATCTCCTTCAAGATGATACAACTTGAAAAATTTAAGCTCCTTACAAGCACCGATGATTTATGGGTCACTCTAAAGTGCATCAAACTTTGATTGACACCCTAGTTTAGCTTTGTCAATATCCAATTTTAAGACCATATCACCCCCTTAAAAGATCTGAGGTCTAGCCTTTTTATCAAACCACTACTTGGTTGATCACTAATGTTGTTCTAACTTGATCATAACATAGTTCCTTAATTCTTCAAGTTTAATCAGCTCTGCCATTCTGATTTCTCTTTAATCTATGCCCTTAAATTCTAGCTATTGGGCCAGCTCTAATGAAGGAAAATCAAGTGATAAAAAGCCTTGAATCTTTACCAAGTAGCAAGTTTATAAGGTGAAGTGTATACTATATTCTTCACTGTGATTTTGTCTTCCTAGAGTGCACACAAGAGACTTGTAAGCCACTACCTCTAGTTGATATCCATTTTCCACTTCATGATTCTAATCATGTTCTTATTAGTATAATTTTACAATTTATTTCCCTGAGGGTAGTAGTTGGAAAAATTATTCAAATAAATTTCAAGGGTGAGAGACCAATTAGAAATTATTGCACCGAGGAAGGATTTTGCATTATTAGAGATAATGGTATGAGGGATAAAAAACCTTGTTACAATGCCTTCAAGAAATTCAAGGATGAATGACTCGGTTGAATTTTCCTTAAGCATGACAACTTATGTCCATTTGTTGAAGTAATCCATAGTCAGTTGTCACCACCCATTTATGACTAGTGCTCAAAGGAGGGTTGATCATGCTGATGAAGTCCAGACCCCATTGTGAAAAATGTTGAATCACTTGGATTGGGTGGAGGGAAGTGCAAAAAAATTTACTTGTGCCTATAAAGAAGTCACATTATCGCATTTCATGACCCACTTGTTTGTATCTACGAATAGGGTAGGAAAAATTATCTTTCCTTAATGATATTTATTTATGTTGCCTCGGAGAAGTTTCCATTAGAGAACTCTCATAGGTACTCAAAAACACTATCCATAATGAAATCATGCTAACACTTGGTCAATCTTCTTTCCATCAATACATCTCACTAGTACTCCATTAATGTTTATTTTAAAGAAAATGACCTAAATAAGTGCATACAAACTAGATTTTAGCCTCAAATTCCTTCTATTTCTTTGTTTAAAACAAGAGGGTATGTGTTAAAGAAAGGAATTTCATTATGAATTCTATCCAACTATGTATATCAGAAGTGGTCAATATTCTGTGTTTCGTGTTCAAAGATAGGTGCAGAGCTCTTCATCAAAGAACAAAGAAGTCTCTTGATCATTCTGTGCATCCTCAATAATTTGATTACAAATTTCATTACCTCGAACCATTTTTGTGGATTTGATAGTCACATCATACTCCATGATTTTGGTCACCTAGCTGGATCTTTTCTCACCGATTTTTCCTCCATGATGAAGTCTCTCACACCAGAGTTTGAAACTAACACCTTGAAATGATTCGTGGTGAGCATACTCTTAAATTTCTTAAGAGTGTGCATGATAAAAATACTTGTTTCTCCATGTGATTTTATTTCAATTCAAGATCCTTTAGTGTTTGAATAAATAAAGCCACTTATTTTTCCAATCCTTGTTTGTTTTCTCATGTCGAAATAACAAGAACACTTGCATTATCTCCACAAATATAAAGGATGAAATCCTTGTAGTAATATGGATTAATGAGTGTAGGAGAAAAATAATTTCATGTTTGATTTTATTCAAGCTTTCTTTTCCTTTAGTTATCCATTTGAAGACCATATCTTTCTTGAGCATGAGGGTGATGGGTCTAACCAATCCTACAAATTTAGGAATGAATCTCCTAACAAAGTTGATCTTTCCTAGGAATAATTGCAAGGAATTTTATGCGCTAAAAAGGAAAGAGAAAGGATGGCCAAAACTCATTCGGGATCAATAAAAAAGCCATCCTTAGAGATCACATGGCCCAAAAGCTTACCTTGTGTAATAGAAAATTTTCACTTTTTTGGGGTTAAGGGATACCAACTCTCTATATCTCTATAAGACTTTCTCACGATGCTTCATGTAATCAATGCTCTACTTTAAGAAGACAATTATGTCATATAATTAAACTCCGGATGAACTCATTAATATATCCTTTCAAGGTAATTTCCATTACTCTCTGAAATTTTGCACCAACATTTGACAAACCAAAATACATTTTCTGGTAAGCATATGTTCCCCAATTTTTTGTAAATGCTATCTTGAATTAATCCTCTTCCTTGACCATGATCTGATCGAAACTAGAATACCCATCCAGCATGGAAAATATTTTCTCACCATCCATAGTCTGCATAATCTATGTTGGAATCATAAGGGACTGAGAGGGGGGGTGAATCAGTCCTCAAATGTTTTTTCTTTCATTTACCAAAACATACATTCATCAATTAGATTTTTTATACAACATTCATAAGCATGTGTATTTGTTAAGATATACAACATCAATCACAAGAGAAATAAATACATTACTCAACACAAGAAAACCATATGTAAGTGGGAAAATCTCATGGGAAGAAAATCCATTGAAAATCTACTTATATTACATAAAGAAAAGAATTTCAATGAAGCACTAACTTCACAAGGAGTGTAAAATCCTAATTTAATAGAGCACCAACCCTACAAAGAACACCAACCCCTAATTTAGTGAAGCACCAAATCCAAAAGGAGGCTACAACCCCATAGGATGACCACTAACTATGCAACTTGAATATGTTTTATCTCTAAATTATTTTCTCGCCACTATTGATGGAGATCACTTTTTCAGCTCACAAGCCATAGGTCAAACCCTAGGTCTTCAATCTCTCATAATATTGCTCTTTCTTCACTTGTCTTTGCTCTAACCTATTGTTATCGTATATTTAAAAAGTATTCAATATATCATGATCTTCTTCAAACCTAAAATCATCCACACATACATAAAAACAATCTCCTATAGGTCTCACTACTTCCATCAAAGAGCACTAGTTCAAAAATGAACCCAAAACATCATTTTTATATGATTTTATTTCTTCTAACATAAAGGAGGTCAGACCTAAAAATTTGGTTCAAAAAATTCATCATTAAAAAATCCCATAACTTTATCACAACAAGATACAACTGAACCATATGGGTGCCTAGTAAAAACCCTTCTTCCACGTACCAAAAATCACCAAAACCCTTGCATTAGAATGCCAAAAATATACTTATACCAAAACCATTTTGATTAAATATCTAAAATTCATCACACATGTTAAAAATAAAATTTAAACATCATACATGGTCATAATTTTCATCAATCAATCAGATTATTTCATTAAATGGGACCACTATTCTTTGTTCTTCTCAAAACACCTATTTCCTTCACCCTTGGGACCCTACAAACATTTGTTTGCCACTAGATAACTCCAAAAATACTAACCATGCCATGTGACTACTAAATAGAAATGGAAGAACCTTTATAACACTTATAAGAAAGTTAGAAGTCATGAAACAATCACCTGCTCAAACCTTAGCCACTTTTGTCTTCACCAAATCAAACTTCCCAAAAAGTTATTTTCAAAGATCAACTAGTTAACACCTTTCCTTGAAAACTCAATACATTTAATTTGAATAATTAGATTCAAAATTGATCCCTCTTAACATTCTAGCTTATATAAATCATCAACCAATACATCTCATGCTCTAACTAACTCAATTATTCAAAGAAAGACAATTTATCTTGGATAGCCAAAAATATTTATATTGAAAAATTGAACTCAGTAAAGAATATCAAAATGATTCATCATCAGGAAAAATATGTCAATGGAAATATATTTTAATTCTCTTTCCAACAAAACTTTAATCAAATCATAAATCCACTTGTAGTTCGTGTTATACCCATTTTACTGAAGACTAATTTTTACTACCTCAAAACTGCCCTTTGACCATTCAACCTAAACGAAGTCCACTTGACCATGTAACTACATCACCATGACCTGAAACCATTATGTACCTCAAGAAAAACTCTTGGGATTTCATAAATGGTAATTTAGTCATCACCTCATTTGGCAAAAATTTTCACAAAATGGAACTCTTCAGAAACTTACATTTTAGATAGAGCCCACATACCACCACATGCTTTTTCATACATTAATGGAAATATGGAATATTTCTCTACAACATCCAATCATAATATTTTAGTAACCAATAAAAACTAGGTCACAATACTTCTTCTTTTGCAAGCTTCTCCTAGCTAGGGTTTAGTTAGGGTTTCAAATCACTTTATCTTCTTAACGATCGTTCATAAAAACGTGATAATAAAACCATCTCATTATTTTTGTGAAATATTTATAACTTAACATAGAATATATTACAAATATATCATGTCCCCATACAAATCATAAAATTCACAATGAGCATCAGAAGGTCAACTTTTCTCTCAAAAACACACTGTTACTTACCTAATTTCACCAAAACTTGCATATCTTAAAAAATATTCTTCAAAATCACCTAAAATTTGGAATGAAGTACTGTGAAAACCTTATATAACTATCTATTCTCACCAGATAGCACAAATATTCCTCAAATCTCCACACATAACTACTTATCTATGTTGAATTGTATGTTTCTCACTTCTTTCTTCCCAATGACATCATAAAAGAACTAAATCACTAAATACAGAATTAAAAATCACTATACACCTGATATATCATGTCAAAATACTATTAAAATTATTTAATAGGGCTTATGAGTTCCATATCTCACTTTCCAAATCATTCTACATAATCGAGGGCAAGAAACAAGCTTGGAATGACCTTACACACAAGTGTTGACAACTCATGACTTGACCTTGCACGACTAGATAAAAACCAAGAAAAATTAAACACACCACATGGACCATGTATGACCTCATGAAACACTCCAACCAGCTTAGGATATCTCTTCTTCGTGACTCAACTTACTAGACCATGCACTAAGATACCCTAGAGCACTCCAAACCTTGACAAAACCACTCATTCTTCATGTTTAACACTTGACTGATATCATGTGGATACTAATAATACATCATGTCACCCTTTTCAATCAATGGGGTTGACATAAATGACAACACTAACCCAAAATCGCCAACAATCTCCCCCTTTGTCATTGATGGAAACCATCATTCGAAACATTGATGGCAACCAATAAGACCAATACCTACATGACAAAAACCATGTTTCGAATCTCTCTCTACCTTTTCCATCTATTAAAAATGATATAACAACCCTACTATATTGAAAATGAAAACACAATACAAGAACAATGCAAAAACATGACTTAGTTGACCAAATTACTCCCCATGGGACTATATCCTTCCTTCTTTGACTCCTTCAACAAGAAATGATGACCCTATGTACCTATAACCATCATGAATTCCGTCTCTCCTTGGAATAATAGTCTCTATTTTTTCCTTTAATCATATCAATATCGCATTCTCAGGATAAATCATGCTTAAGAACACCTTTTTTTCCTTCATTGCTCTCTAAGAACACTTTAGGACACTTGGACCTAAACAATGCCTTTGAGTGAATACGGACCAAAATTTACAACTTTCTAGAAGTTTTCCAATCTCATTTCAAACCTCAAAGAGGCTCCCCTAGAATCATACTATCTATATCTAGTTGATAATGCAAAAATTTGAGTTCATACCTTATTTTCAACCTTGGAAAATGATCAAACATTTTACCTCTTTCTTGAAGAATTTATTCAACAATCTCAACCTTCTTTACATGTAATTACACCAATTTGAGTCAAGGGCCACTTCATGCTTGATATATTCATGCAAACTATCAACTACATTATTTTTCTTACCTTCTTATCATTTACTCATACTATTTGGAGTCAATAATTTCTCCCCTATCTCGAGATTTCATAATTCAAATTTCGTACTCTAGTGTCAACATAAGAGACAACATAAATACCTTATAGCTTTACTCAGATATGTGTAATAGCCATAAATGATACTCCTCATGTTTGTAGCATACCTCTATTCATCTCTAAGATATCTATTCATCTTAAACTTTATCTACCTTCTTCAAACTCATGTAGATTCAATCCACATATTTTATCTTAGAAGAACTTTTAAACAACTATAAAGAGTTTAAAATTTATTATACCTCTAATCTACACTATCTCAAGTTTCATAGCTCATAGTATCCTAAAAATAGAGACTTTTGATGACCTAAAATCTTCATAATCTCTTATATATACCTTTAAGTTACTTGTTCTACTAAGAAAACTGATTTCACACACTCCTTTTCCTTATTTATCTTACTCAAGTATGAAGTATTGGTTGTTACTTTGTCACAACCTTCATGGATCTATTGGTGTACCTTTAGATCATTTAGTTCTTATTTGAATTCATATGATCTTATCTGGATATTTTTGGACTACCACCATTTTGAATCACCACCGTCTCGGTGAATAGAGACATTCCTTAAATTGATTCTCATGATTTGGGTACTATGCATACTTACCAGGTTTATGTACATACCATGCATATTCTTTGAACATTATGCCAACTCTAGCCTAAATCCATCAACCAAGAATATCAAAGTACTTTAAAAACATTTAGGTTGTATTACAAGACATGTTGAAGACATTTTTACAATAATCATGAATAAAAATTGACAATCCTATACATTTTGATAAATCATCAAACTCATACCATCTGTAACACAAGTGAGCAAACTTCCATACATGCATTTTTTTCTTCTTTATACTCACAGTCCCATGTCATACATTTCTCATAGTTGAAGTGGAACTTTACCCTTTTTCTTGATCCTCAATAGTCATACATGTCCTATAAAACTAAACACAGACCTATGACACTTTAAAATAGCTCAAGTGATGCACACACTATGAGATCTCCATAAAAATTCAACCATACTTGAATAGTCACCTATAGACTTCATTTACTCTTGTAGCTTACTTTACGTCTTCCTTAGAATTCCAACTCACCTTTGCCATATTTTAAACATGATTTTCTCTATCACAAGTAGTCCTTTGAAGTTATATAATGACCTTATACATACTTCATATTATACTCATATCCTTATTAAACTTTAAAACACAATACCAAGCCAAAGTAGCCTGATGGTCTCATTTGACACTTTGAGAAGAAAAATGACCTCGAAACATATTTAAAGACCATTTTATATGATTCATCATGATATGACAGACTAAACAATCTTAGAATCTTATCATACACACACAAACATACCCTTGACGTATAGAAGACTTTTAAAACTCTAAATCAGACTTGAGAAGTGGTATCCTACAAAGCTTGATATCCCTTTCAAGTTACCGAATAAAAACATGAGGATTTTGATTTGTAGCAAACTTTTCCTTTTATAGATCACTAAATATCATCTTATATCTTAAGACTCATTCCTCCTTGAGGAAAGATATGAGTTACAACTCTGTAGCTTCACGATTTTTCACTTCATATTAATTTTGTACATTGTACTTTGACATTAGATAGATTAACCTTCACTTTTGGAACCCTGAGATAATATTATACCCCTTTCATACTAATTTTAAGCTAAACTCAACCTTAACCAACTTTAAATATGAAGTTTATGATGTATAACTCCCTTAAGTTAGAACAACTTTACTTTCATCTTCCCGATGCCTTCTCAAAACATCATGCTTCATTCAACAAGACTTGATTGATGGTTTCACACACACTTTAATTTTATGTTATCAAAAATTTCAAGACATTTTTACTATCAACCCTTTGATACTAAGCATATACAGGACATTTATAGATCAAATGAATACTTTGGAGTTTCTTTTATTCATTGTTAGACCTCAAATGTAACATCTAATATTTCACTACTAATTGGAGAGCATTCATCCTTCCTATAGCAAAGACATTTTCACCTTCAATGTCATTTATGCTTTGACACATCTCAACCATGAATGTACAATGTGTGACTTTACTTCTCTTTCCCTTAGGATCATATGTAGTCATCCGAGCACCACTGAAGAGCACACAAGGATACGATCTCCCCACAGGAGAGTACCTAGCTCTTGAGACTTTGAAAACATACCAAGGAATTAAAACTTGATATTACTGGAAAATAGATACACAAAATGTTGAAAAATAGTGTATAGGAATCCATATTTTAATGACAATGTACAAACCTTCAAGGATACTACTAAGATGATACACTTCTTGACACTAGTACTCACTTGACAGAGACAACATTGGCTGAACTAGTGCATACAAGAAAACATAAACCTCCCCAATCCATAAACCCATGACCATAGACCTAAATTGCATTAGACAAGAATTAGAACATAGGACACCATCACATTACTGTGACACATCCATTTAGATCTCATAACCTTATAGGGTCTTGAAACACGATAAAAAATTCAAATCACTAACTCATAAGAAAAATATCAAAGACTTTGCAAGTCCATCATGCACAAGAATGAATCAAATCTTTGAGGCCAAATTATTAAAATAATCTTCAAGGAAATAATAGTCAAATCTTATTTTTTCAAACAATGAGTATTGAGAATATACTTGAGATACATCTACATGACATGGTACATTTACTTCTTGACTTAAGCAACACAATTTGTGACATTGATATGAGAATGAGATAATGACATCTCATAATAAACAGTATCATCTCATAGTTTAAGACACTGTTAACAAACATGACACACCCATTACACTACATGACCAACCAAGAAGGCCTATATAACCCACATTGAGACAAAGACACATATTTACTTGTGATGAGGAAAACATAAAGACTCTCTACACCATGACCCCAATACTAAGAAAATGTTGACATAACAAACCACTTAACTTTGTGATAGTGGCAACTAATGCATCATAACAGATACCAACAAGAGAAAATTTTATGAAAACATAATTTACTCAATTCAACATACAACTTTAAGATTTTTATTAGAACACTAAGGACATCTAATACAAAATTCATAGTATGACCAACCAGTGAATTGACATGAAGACTTGGGAAACAAGATATGAACCCTTTATAAAAACCATAATATGATCATTACTTGAGTCTATATTTATAGACCAAAGAGTAAACTTTAACTTCTTGATAGACTTATGCTCAATTTTCTGGACCCATGACATATTCCAAGACTTGAATCAAACATATTATCCTCTCTTAGGACAAGATGTTGATGACCTAAAACTTCCACTATAACATATACTTAATGACTTTGTATTTTAAAAATGATACATACTTGACATGATTATAAAATTAATCAAGAAATTTGACTTGAGATCAATGCAAACTCAAACCATGAAATAATTTACTTGCTACCTTAAGATGACCTTATGGCCTAGGAAAAAGACACCTACAAGTAACCAAAACCTAGAAAAGCATGGGAAGAGTTACTTTCAATGACTTATTACTCTAGAGGTGTTCCAAACACTAAGCTCATTCAAATTTTTATGTACAAGAGAATGAATGGATGAGAGACATATATGATCTTCTTTAACACTTGATTCTTCCACTAAAGAAAAATTCTTTCTAGATTAGACCGGGCTTGAAAAACAATTATTTTCCACCTTATTAGCACTTGAATCAGACTTCATGCCTTACATAATGGACTGAAAATATTATTTTTAACTTTGATTGTTTGATAAACCATCCTCTTATCCTTTGGATTTGAAATAACGGACTTGAACTCACTCGTAGGGCTGATTATATTCTTGAAAAATCTTCCATTTGATGCTTGAAACTTTTTGAGAACCCTAAAGATCACATTTGGTGAAAATATCTTGCAATATTCCCTTGCTTATGAAAGTTTTGACAAAAAATCCCATTCTTTCTTATTATTGGTTCAAAAATCTTAGGTCCCATCCAAAATTATTGTTTCTATGCCCATACTCACAAAATGAGTGAAATTCACCCTTGAAAACACATACTTCATTTCCAAATGACCTTCTCTTGCAATCTCTAGCTCTATGACCAAAATCATGAAAACAAAGAAATATCCATGAAATGATGAACCATACCTCATAGAATAAGGTTTTCTAATGGATTTATACCTTCTTGGATCAGGCTTCTTAGTCACCTTCTCAACTGATTTAGTACTTGGACCAACTTCATCATCATACTTTCCTTCAAACCCTAGGCCTATTTTGTCATATGGCCTTTTTACCTTATAGAACTCCATCAAGATCTTTGGAGCTATTCTCAAGCCTATCATAAATATTCAACCTACTAGATGCACTCTCCAAATCTGATTCAAGAGATTTCAATTTGTCTTCATACTTGGAACAAGCTTCCTCTTTCTCCTTTAGGGATTTTGACATATTCTCCATTTGAGATTTCAAATCCTTGATGGCTTGACCATGTTGTATTTCCATTCTATTGACTTGAATTTGTAGTATTCTATACATGTCTTAGATATTTAATTCCTTATACTCAATATAGCCTCAACGTTTGAAGACTTACCCATAGTTTGTTCTTTTAGGATCTCCTTCAAGTTGTTAGACTTGTTTCTCAAAAATTCTATGATAGTAGTTTTTGGAAGCACACAGGAGTGGGAGGCGGGTGAATAAATCCTACAATGAGTTTTCTTTCATTTAACAAAGCAGAAAATCATCAAATATATTTTTATACAAAATTCATAACCATGTGTGTTTATTAAGATATGCAACATCAACCACAAGAGCAAGAAACAAAGTAATCAACACAAGAACAACATATGTAAGTGGGAAACCCTCATAGGGAAGAAAAACCACTGAAACTCTACTTATATTACAATTTTTTTAGTGAACAACTAACTTCACAAGGAGCACCAACTCCTGAGTTAGTAAGTCACCAACGCCACAAGGAGTGTCAACCCCTAATTCAATAGAGCAGCAACCCTACAATGATCCCCAACCCCTAATTTAGTGAAGCAACCCCTAGGATTATAAAGAACCAAATTCTCCACTTGAATATGTTTTATCTTTGAATTTTCTATTGGCACACCCGATGGATATCATTTTTTCAGCTCACAAACCCTAGGTCTTCAATCTCTCATAATATTTCTATTTCTTCACTTGTATTTTCTCTAACCTCTTGGATACATGTATTTAATTAGCATTCAACCTATCATTATATTTATCAGCCTCAAATCATCCACACATACCTGAAAATCACTCTCCTCTGGGTCACACTACTTCCCTCCAAGAGCACTAGTTTTAAAATGAATCCAAAACATCATTTGTATATGTTTTTCTTTCTTATAACCCAAAAAAAGTCAGTAATACACATTTGGTTTAAAAAATTCATCAGTAAAAACATCCCATAACTTTATCACAAAAACTACAAGTAACCCATATGGATCAGCCTAGCAAAACCCTTCTTCTATGCACTAAAAATCACCAAAACCGTTGCATTGGAATGGAAAGAATCTCCTTATACCAAAAGAATTTTTATTCAAGAAATAAAATTAATCACATGTTTAAAATAAAATTTAAAGATCATACATGGTAACAATTTTCATCAACCAATCAGATTATTTCATTAAATGGGACCATTGCTCTTTATTCTTCTCAAAACACTTGTTTCCTTCACCCTTCAGGAGCATGTCAACATTGTTTTTCCACTAGATCACTCAAAAATACAAACTATGTCATGTGAAAACTCAATGGAAATGGAATAACCTATATAAAAATTCTAAGAAAGTTATAAGTCATGAAACAATCATCTGTTCAAACCTCAACTACTTTTGTCTTGGAAAATCAAACTGCACAAAAAGCTAATTTTAAAGATCATCTAGGTAACACCTTTCCTAGAAAATTACAAACCTATAAGTGGATTCATTGGATTAATAATTAATCCTTATTCACATTATAGGTGATAAAAACCATAAACCAATCCATATCATGCTCCAACAAACTCAATGCTTCAACAAAAAAATTCTTTCCTAAATAGACAAAAATATTCATATCCACAAAATCACCTAGAAACCATCTCAAAACTCTTCATCATGAGGAAAAAATTATATCAATGGAAATATATATGAATCCTATTTCCAAAAAAATTTAATCACCTCCTAAATCCTCATGTAATTTTTGTTATGACCATTTCTTGATGAGTGCTTTTTACTACCTCAAAGCGCCCTTTGACCAGTCAACCTAAATAAAGCCCACTTGAACATGTAAATGCATCACCATAGCCTAAACAATCTATGGAAATAGATAAAATATCATAGGATTTCATAGATTTTTATTTAGTCATCACCTCATTTGGAAAACTTTGTCACAAAATGGAACACTTGAAACTTGAATTTTCAAGTGGGGACCACACATCACCACATGTTATATCATAAATTTATGGAAATTTAGAAGAGTCCTATAAAAAATCTAATCATAAATTTTGAGGAACCAAATTAAAACTAGGTCACAATACCTCTTCTTTTGCAAACTACTCCTAGTTAGGGTTTAACTAGGGTTTCAAACCACTTTATCTTCTTAATGATCATTCATTAAAACATGACGATAAAACAACCTCATTATTTTTGTGAAAGATTCATAAATTACCATATAATATATGCCAAATATAATAGGTCCCCTTGAAATCCATAAAAATCACAACAGGCATCGAGAAGGTCTAACTTTGCTCTAAAAACACACTTTTATTTACCCGGTTCCACCAAAACTTGCATGTATTCAAAAATATTCTTTAGAATCACTTGAAATTTGGCATGAATTACCATGAAAACCTGATCTAACTGTTGTTAGTGAAAATTCACAACACCCCCAAATGAGTTATGGATCTTCTTTTCTAAGGAAAAGTAATTTGGTGTGATTGTAGAACATTGAGCTTTCCCAAAGTGTGGAACCTTTGCAAATGGGGAAAGCTCTCTCAGAGAAGGTTGGTTCCTCTTCCTAAACTACTGCCGAAGCTATTCCGATGTAAACAAGATATTTTAATCCTAATCTAGCTTCCAAGGAGATAGGAAAAGAAAGAAAACTATAAAAATAGAGCCTACACTAAAACGGTGATACACACCAGAGAAGGAAAATGTTGATTATCTATCAAAACTACCATGGAACAAGAAGAGGTGAGCAATGGAAAGGATGGACAAGTGCATCACAGACCAAAGATGAATTTCACATAGAAAATGTTCCAAAACTCCATGAACACATCTCCAAAACTTGCAATGAACATCTAAACATGCACAAATACCTGCAATGAAGAAAGGAAAGAAGAAAACAACCAAAAAAAAGCAAGGATGGAAAATGCATCACAAAACATGTTTTTATTGCTCCAGAAGTTTGCACAGAACATCATTTCATGGGTAAGAGGAAAAAATGCCATTACAGAGCAAGGGAGGAGGTTCAAACTCCATTTTTGACCTTGGGGAAGAAAAGAAGGGAGAGGCAGAGAAGAAGGATGAACAACCTTTTACAAATGAGCCAAAACTGGCTTTTATCGCTCAAACAGAATGAAGGAAATGAGAAAACGCGAGCAAATTTGATTTGAAAATTCAACCACCAACAAGATCCATTTAATTGGTTTCCCTGAAAAATAAAATGATGGTGAAAGCGAGAAAGAGGCCCATACTTCATTAATTTTGGTGGTTCAGTTTTCTACAATTTTTCCATACTAGAGACATTTTCCCATTTTTCTCCCACAAAAATCCATCAAAAATTAAAATTGAATAGTCCATCATGTGGATAATTTCACCATCTTTCCAATGATACCAAAATCATGAAAAACCAAGCTTTGGTGTGAAAGATATGCCCCTCTAAAGATTTAGGGCAAAAATGGCAAAATTAGGGAAAAAATCAGGTTTGTAGGCCAAAATTTGAACTTTTTCCCTCTTTTTTCAAATTGGGAAATTTTCAAAAAATCTCCATGCCCGACTTCTCTGATGACACATGGCACCTTCTGGTTGATCTGGGAGCTTCAAAAAAAAAATTTCCCCTTTGTGAAATTGGGAAATTTTCCCAAAATCCTCCGTGCCCCGTCCATTTCCAAGACACGTGGCGCATCATCCTTTGATTTTTGCGTGCCAAAAAGCAATTTATCCTTTTCCACCGGGATTTTGGGCCAAATTTTTTGTTGACACAGGCCTCACCAATTTTTTTTTTTTACCCAAAAGCCCTAAGTGCCAAAAATTTCCCACTCTCCAACTTTCCGCCAATTTTCCTTGGCAAAAATTCTTCCTTACCTCCATGGGCCCGCCTAGGGAAAATTTCCCCTCCAAACTCCAGTCGAGCCATAACTCAAAAAATAGAAAGAGTTAGGAGGAATTCTTTACCTTTCTGGAAAGGGGAAGAAAAATCCTATCTAATGAAACCATTTCTAGAATATTTTGAGTGCTTGCAATGTGTGAAAATTTAATTTGAAGCACAAGGAAGGAAATAATGAAGGTAAGTTAGCCAAAATAAGTAGGGGCTCATTTTGGTTAACAATTTTGGTGACTCAGAGGGGTCATCTTGCCTGCTAGATGAATGATCAATGGATTTTTTTGCATCCATTGGGCATGGAGTCAAGCCTAATAACCAACTCTAATCTTAACTATGAAAATTTGACCTCTGAACCACTTGGAAACCCACTGAAACTTGGAGTTGATCTTCACCAAAATGCCATTGAAATGGACTGTGCAAGAGCAACCAAAACAACACCAAACAACTATGTACAAAACTAAAAATCATACATGCTCCAAATGGAACATGTAAAGTGTGCAAAATCACTTCTTCTACTAAAATAAAACCTACCTACTCTACTCTAACCAAGAGCAAAGGTAAGCTAAACAAACCCTATAATTGGTTAGGAGAAATAGCTTCCCTTCCTCAAAATTGGCAGCCATGCAAATGATTTGGAGCTGATCATGGCTGGTTGGATGAGTGGAAAATCAACAAGAAGTTGGTCTTCTACCAAAATTAGCAAGGTGTCAATTGAAAACAAATTAGATACCTCTTTTAGTTCTCTGCATTTGGATTGAAGAGGTATGGTAGCTGATCCTTGGCACTTTTCATATCATCCTCATGCTTAGAGGCAAGAATGACTATTATGGCTTCTCCTTTGGCTCCAATGAAGCCAAGTACTTGATTAGGCATGGTATGATCCTTTGGATGTGCCCATTTCTCTGAAATTCAACTCCAAAAATGGAGTCTTCTTGTGGACCTTCTTGGGTGGATGGTGTGGAAGAGATGATGGAACCTTTATGCTCTTTTCCTTCCTCTTCCAAGTGAAGAACATGGAAGATTAATATCTTCCAACCTTGATTCCAAAGAGCTGCTATAAGATGCAGGATGCTACAATTGAAAGTTATCCTCCATGACAACAGGCTCATGTGCTTGGAAGGTGGATGATGAAGGAGAAAACAATGTGATTTCAACTGGTTCCTCTCCATCAAAACAATCCTCCAAATCTAACAGATAAACTACCTCCTTGTTGTCCTATGCAAATGCTCAACCTTTTCCATGATGTTCTTTTGATCTGTAACTTGATCACCATGGTTCTCCTCATCCTCAAACATGAAGTTTGAAATATCAAACTCCTCCTCAACATTAGATATTGAAGGAGATGAAGTGGAAGGAAGAACTGAAGGTTCTTCTATAGCCTATTTTGAGTTCAAAGCTCTTGGACCTGCATTTTTCTCCTCCATAGCTGGAATGTACTCCTCTTCTTTTGGATTTGGAGAAGCTTCTCCTTCCTCTGCTGCTTGAAGACTATCTTGCTCTTGATTGAACTCTTCCTCTAGCATGAAGTTTGTCAAATCAAACTCTTTAATCTGCTACTCTAGAGGAAAAGTTGGGACTGTAAGATCTTTTAGAGCTTTCCTCCATCATGGATTCATTGACCAAATCAGGCCCTTCAAATGAAAGAAAGAAAACATCAATGATGTCTTCTTCTTCTACTACTATAAACTCTGATTTGGTCTCACCCATTTTCTCCTTTCTAATGGGACTTTGAGCTGATTGCTTCTCTCCTTCCATGGCTGATTGTGCAACTTCAATTAGATCAACATTATTTTCAAACAAAGTGCCAACATAGACACTACATTATGAGAAAACTGATTGTTGATCTACTTCTTCTTTTTTCTCTTCTTCTGCTGCAACAAAATCAGTCCTAACCACCATTGACTCTTCATCTTTGGCCTCCTCTGTAGGCTTCACCAGCAAAGGAATTTTCTCAATCCCATATCTAAGAGCCAAGCTTACTAAGCTCTTAATCATTCCTTCTTTGCTTGGTTCTTCCTCTTGCTGTCCTTCATGACTGATTTTCTGATTTTCATTTTCCCAACATGGATTTGGGAACACAAGAGGAGTGATGGGTTGGGATTCAACCATTTTTTCATTTGTTGGAGGTGGTGGGAGGGATGGAATTTATTGTTTATTTGGAGGAAGGTGTTTCTTTTAGCTCTTGTGGAGGGGATGAATGTTTGGAAGGGAAAAGGATAGAAGAATTGAGATGAGGTGGAAGACTAGGGAATGGAGAAATGAAACCAACATTTGGGGTAGCATGGGCGATTTGGAATTTGGCATTCAAAATGAGATGGTGTTGCTTGAGGAATGGAAAGAGAAAAACCAGATGATGGTGTAGAACTTACCCATTGACAAGGTTGCTCAAGCACCAAATTTATAGGCCTCTATCTCCACTATCCATTGTGCAAGTTGGGGCAGCACCCCAATCATGAAGTCCAACTTCTTCTAAGGGCAAGTGTCATGGAAAAGGGCTAACCCATGGACAAGGTGACCCTACAACCAATTCTAAAAGCCTCCATTTGAGCTTGCAGCTCTTGATTGCACCACGAAAATATTTATTATTTGGATTTTTCCAACAAAGACCGGCATCTTGCATTTGATTGTCTTCATTGTATGCATACCCTTGCTCTTGGAAAACTCCATAGCCAAACTGATTTTGGCACTACTAATCATAGGGGTAGGCATGCTGATTTTGAATTTGTTCAAAATGTTGATTTGGAGGAGTTGTAAAACATATTGGAGGTGGATTGCATTGTTGCTATTGTAAATGTGAACTCCATGATGGAAATGAAGTCGTTATTGCACAACTGGAATGAATGAAGAGATGGAAGGAAAAATGAAATAAAATGAATGGAAAGAAGGTCTGAAACTTCAGAGATGTGTTGATGATCAGATGGAGTCATTAGATGTGTTTGAAAGTGCCTCCAAAGGCTGAAATTTTCATAGGAACACATCAACCTATAAAAAACAAAGTGGAAGACCTCTTGGGTCCCACTGGGCATGCCAACCTATTAGTGGCGCACGGTGGTGTAAGATATGTTGTTGTTTGCATGAGACACTAAGAGAAGATGAAATATCTAACCCCGTGTCCCACTAGGGCATGCCAAAACTATTAGTGCAAATTCACAGCACCCCCAAATGAGTTATGGATCTACTTTTCTAAGGCAAAGTCATTTGGTGTGATTGCATAACATTGAGCTTTCCCAAAGTGTGGGACCTTTGCAAATGGGGAAAGCTCTCTAGAGAAGGTTGGTTCCTCTTCCTAAACTACCGCCACAAGCTATTTGGTGTAGGAAATCTAATCTAATCCTAATCTAACTTCCAAGGAGATAAGGAGAAAGAAAACTTGAAAAAAGAGCCTGCACTAAAATGGTGATACACTAGAGAAGGAAAATGTTGATTATCTATCAAAACTGCCATGGAACAAGAAGAGGTGAGCAATGGAAAGGATGGACAAGTGCATCATAGAGAAAAGATGAATTTCACACAGAAAATGTTCCAAAACTCCATGAACACATCTCCAAAACCTGCAATTAACATCCAAACATGCACAAATACCTACAATGAAGAGAGGAAAGAATAAAACAACCAAAAATGAGAAAGGATGGACAAATGCATCACAAAACATGTTTTTATTATGCCAGAAGTTTGCACAGAACATCATTTCATGGGTAAGAGGAAAAAAATCCATTACAAAGTAGGGGAGGAGGTTCAAACTCCATTTTCAACCCTAGGGAATAAAAGAAGGGAGAGGTAGAGAAGAAGGATGAACAAATTTTTTACAAATGAGCCAAAACTGGCTTTTATTACTCGAACAGAATGAAGGAAATGAGAAAATGCGGGAAAATTTGATTTAAAACTTCAACCACTAACAAGATCCATTTAATTAGCCTAAAAATTATGGTTTTCCATGATAAATTTGATACTTTGAAGTACATTGCTTCACAGAGCGAGAAAGAGGCCCATACTTCATTAATTTTGGTGGTTGGGGTTATTTTCTGTAATTTTTCCATGCCAGAGAGATTTTTCAATTTTCTCCCACAAAACTCCATCAACAATTAAAATTGAATACTCCATCATGTGGATAATTTCACCAGATTTCCAATGATACTAGAATCATGAGAAACCAAGCTTTAGTGCAAAGATATGCCCTTCGAAGATTTAGGGCAAAAATCGTGTTCGGGGCTGAAATTTGAAATTTTTCCTCTTTTTTCATATTGGGAAATTTTTCTAGAAAATCTCCACACCCCACTTCACCGATGACATGTGGCACCTTCTAGTTGATCCACAACTTTAAAACAACATTTTGCCCCTTTTAAATTGGGAAATTTTCCAAAATCCTCCACGCCCCCGCCGCTCCGAGACACGTGGCGCATCCTAGTTAGTTGCGGGCCTCAAACAATTTATTTTCCTCTACGAGGCTTCGGGCAGAATTTTTCCTTTGAGTTTTTTTCCCAAAAGGGCTAAGTGCCAAAAATTTTCCCACGGGTCCACCTATCCACCAATTTTCCTTGGCAAAAATTCTTCCTTACCTCCGTGGGCCCACCCAGGGAAAATTTCCCCTCCAAACTCCGTTGAGCCATAACTCAAAAAATACAAGGAGTTAGGAGGACTTATTTACCTTTCTGGAAAGGGGAAGAAAAATCCTATCTAATGAAGCCATTTCTAGAATCTTTTGAGTTCTTGTAATGTGTGAAAATTGAAGTTGAAGCACAAGGAAGGAAATAATGAAGGCAAGTTAGCCAAAATAAGCAGGGGCTCATTTTGGATAACAACTGCATCTATGCTCACCATATAACATAGATATGCCTCAAAATATCTATCCATAGATGACTTACCTATGCTAAAATACTTGTTTATCACTTCTTTCTTCGAATGACCTCATAAAAGCATTGAATCATTGAATGCAGACACTGAAAATCAATATAAACCTAATATATCATGTCATAACACTTTTCACATGCTTGGATAGGAATTATCAGCTCAATATCTCACTTCTCTAACTCATTCTACATGATCCAAGGAAAGAAACAAACCTTGAATGACCTTACACATTGTTGACAATTCATGACTTGACCTTTATGACAACATACAAACCAAGAACATATGAAACACACAACATGGACTATGTATGACCTCATGAAACACTCTAACAAGCTTAGGAGACCTCATATGTGACTTAAATAACTATACCATGCACCAGGACACCATATAACACTCCAAATCTTGACACAACCACTCATTCTTCAAGCTTGACACTTGACTGACATCATGTGGGGACTCATACTACATCATGACACCATTTTCCATTAATTGAGATTTACATCAACGAGAACACTAACCCACAATGGCCAATAATAAGCTCCATCTAAGGGAAAAGATAATGATCCTTTAAAGATGTCTTATTCAAATATCTCAAATCAAAACAAACTCTAATTTCACCATTCTTCTTACATAATGGAATAAGATTCACCACCCAAGTAGAGTACTTGATGGGAAATATAATATTTTCCTCAATGATTTTAGATAACTCCTTCCTCATGAGGGAATCTATCTTAGGATTGATGGGCCTTTACTTTTCTCTGATGGGCTTGATACTAGGATCAAGGTAAATAGAGTGTTGAGAAACACTTGGATCAAAATCCTTGAGTTACTCATACTCCCATGATAAGATGTCATTGTATTTTTGACACAGAGAGATAAAGTTTTTTTTTTCTCATCTTGAATTTCTTATATTTTCAAAGTTCATAGTTGAGAGAATTATTTGGATTATTGTGTAGTAATTTAAAAAATCCAATGTTTTGGGTCAAAAAACTAGACCCATCATCAAGGAGAAAATATTATGAGTAAAGATATGATTTCTAATCATAGCTTTATATATAAATTTAACAAAAATTTCTTTCAATGGTTAGAAAAGAGAGGAAAAAGATAAAGAAAGAAAAGAAAAGGATAAAAATTAACAAGAAATACGGTTAAGTGAAAAATGAAGAAGATAAATGAATTAAAACTAAAAAGTTTATCCTATTAATAATACAATTCAAGGTTTTTAAACAATATAAATTATAGAAATTTAAAAATCAACAAGGGGGAGGAAAGACATGATTGGATATATTTCAAAAATAATTGAAGGGGTTTAAATTGTAAACAAGAAATAAATAAAACCTAGAATTAGAGAGAAGGATAATACTCAAGAGGAAATCATAATTCTATTTTAAAATTAGATTAAAATTTTAAAAAAGGATATACAAAATTAAAGAGTATGAGAACTATGGATAATTTGAAACCTTTTGATGGAGAATATATTACAAGGAATCCATAAAATGCAACTAATGGCCAAAACTAATTATTTATGATTAGTGAATTAGAAATATTATTAGTATTTTATTAATATCAAAATACGGTTAAAGATAACCGATAAAATTACAATAAAGGTAATACAATCAAAAAGGAAAGAAAAGTCCAAGAAGGAACACAAAATTATAGTGGAAAGAAAAAAATCATTTAGGAGGTCACGTAAATAACAAGTTTCCAAGTGTCATTGATGAACCAAACTTTGTCCCTATTTACATTATCATCAAAATGTATGATTTCATGACTTCCCGAAGGTGGCATTTTTCATAATTGTTTCTCATCTTGTGTGCATGATTTATCAAGTAGTAACTCTTTTCATACATAATAGTGACTAAATGATAGTCTCCATGTGTTGAACACATAATTTTGTCTTCACCCATGAATTCATCATCATGACTAAATATATGATTTAAGGTTAACAAAAATTTAGGAATTTTTTTGTCTTTAATTTAATCACTTAGTCACCATAGCTATCATGCACTAAAACCATCTTACATGTTTAAAGAAAATTTAGATTCATTTTGAATGAACTAGACAATTTGCATGTCATTATCAAACAATTGCCTGACTAATTTCATTATCTCGAAATAGATGGTCTCGAACACCATCCTAATGTGCTGCACATTACCATGGAAAAAATACTCATCCAAAGTGAGAATTGTGAGCCAAGGACCTCTATTTAATCCACTTATTTTTTCAATTTCCTTAGTACCACCTATAGATTCATAGCTTCAAAGCTCTCAACATGTCCCAAACTCTATGTTTGTAATCTTTAAGAAGCTTATTATTTATCATGCACTTGTTTGTGACCTGGTGGATAACCAATTTAGTGTCCCCAAATATCTACAATGCCTTGATCTGTCTCTTCTCAATAATAAGAAGACCATGCACCAACGCTTCATATTCTACTACGTTGTTGGAGCATGTAAAATGCAACTTGTGCGTGAAGAAGAATTTCTCACTCTTAGAAGAGATGAGAAAAATGCCTACGCTTGTGTCATTTTTCTTTTAGAATCATAAAAGAACATATTCTTTAAGAATGTAATAAGTACCAAGACCAATTTCAATAGTTGTATCATATGGATCAAATTCATAGTTCTCCTTAGCCCATTCATCTAATAATAGATTAGGTATGGAAGGAGGAATGGGTTGCTCTTCTAAAACTGAATCTTGTTCTTGGCCTTCTTGGATTATGTAATTAGCTTGGAGAGGGGAAGGGTCATATGAATCAACATGATAAGAAAATATAGGCTCAACTTGTATGGTAAACTTGGTACCATACCTTGTTCTTAGTAACATATGAGACCAATTAGAAGACAAGTAACCACCCACCTTAGCAGTGAAATATCTTGATAGGAAAATGAAAAAAAGGAGGTAGGTCAATGATTGACACATGTTGAGTTATTATTAGACTTGGACATAATTATATATCTTACATGGGATGGATATAGCCGACTTGTGGCTATCATAACTTCTTATCATGATGTATCTCTTTCATATATGATCTATTATCATTGGTTGGTTGGCCTTGTTGATGGCCATATCATAGGAATAGTATAAATAGGGGTTAAAGGTAGTGGATGATTATTATGTTGAGTATTTGAGTCTTATTATATGTTTTGGAGGTTGCCCCTCAAAGTGGCCAAGCTATTCTACTTTCATATTGAGAGAATTTATCTGCAATATTGTGTTATTTGGTGTTCTATTGCTGGTGATAATCATAATTAATCAAGTAATTTCATTACAAGTGGTATCAGAGCTTGATCTCGGCCAGGATGATGTCAAACCCTAATTCTGAAGGTTTGGCTATATCTCAAGATTGGTAGTGAATTTTTTGCAATTTTTTTGTGGTGTGGTGAAATAAGTCAAGTAAGCTTCTCTCCAAATTTCAATCAAGTTTTGACTTGTTTTGCAAAAGTTATTATGGTTCTATATTTATTCATAATTTGGCTCCCTAGGGCGTAATTTTTGGAAAATTTTCAAATTTCTTTATATTTTGGAAACCCTCAAAAAAATAGCTAGGGTTTATTTTTATAAATTCCTATATTCGGCCAAAAAAATTACGAAACCCTAAACCCTAAAATTATGCCCTATTAAGTCTACCCCTAGGCCCAAACCCTTCGTCATGGCTGGTAGATCTACCCGAGGCCAAGGAAAAGGACAAGAAACTCCAGGAATGACCCCAAATAAGGAAGATATTGCTTCAGAGTCTACTGGTTTGGGAGTATCTGAGGTGGTCATCCAACTTCAGGAAAGGGTTAACAATATGGTGAGTAAGGATGACCTTAATGTTGAGCTTCATCAACTGAAAGGTAGCCTTAGGAGTGAGATTCAAAAGGATTTTCATGTAATGCAGTAGGAGTTGTTGCATATTATTTCAAATACAACTTCTAATGCTAGTCATATGGGTTCCACTAGAAATGGTCACACAGATACAAATCACTCCAATCAGGGAGGATCCTTTAATCATTCAAGTGGATCTTCTCACCAATGGAGGGGCATGATTCCAAAAGTTGAAATGCGTAAATTTGATGGAAAGGATCCACTCAATTGGATTACCCAAATGGAAAATTTCTTTGATCTCCATCAGATCCCAGGAGGACAAAAGGTAACTGTGGCATCCTTATACCTAGAACCTGATCAATTTGTTTGGTCATTGGTTATGAGATCAATTTGTTTGGTTATGTGCTCAAAGGTAGAAGAATGGCCTAAATGTCACCTAGATAGTTTTCACTGAAGAGCTTCAATTACACTATAGTTCTAGTGTTTCTGAGAATTACTTCAGCCAATTAGCAAAGTTACGCCAAACTGGTTCAGTTAAGGAGTATGTCCATCAATTCCAAACTTTGTCCTTGCGTGTGGAGGATATTATAGAAGAGTATTTGAATGACCTATTTCTTGGGGGTCTTAAGGACCACATTGAGCATGAGGTACGCATGTTTAACCCACTCAAGGTTTTGATTCTATTATCATGGCACGTCGAGTAGAGGAAAAATTTCTTTCCAGTAGAAGGCAAGTCCTTTTCTAGCATAAAAGATCGTAACACCTTGTCTCCTTCTTACCCTTGGCCAATTCGGTTGACACCTCAACAAATTGAAGAAAAAAGAGCCAAAGGGTTATGCTTTAACTGTGATAGAAAATATGGGCCAAATCATAAATGTTCGAGAAAAAAATTGTTCTACATTGAAGGATCTGGTGATGAGGAAGAATATGAGGCAACATCAATAGAGGAAGTGGAAAAATTAGAGGAAGAATTTGGAGATCCTCAGCCCACTATTTCATGTCATGCTCTATCAGGTATTAGTACTCCACAAACCCTTCAAGTTGTGGGTTATATTAAGAAGCAGAAGGTAACAGATCTTGATTGATTCAGGGAGCACACATAATTTCATCAATCATAAGTTGGCAACAAGACTAAATTGTTTCATCTACCCAACACCTGAATTTCAAGTAATGATTGCAGATGGTGGCACAGTCCAATGTTTAGGTAAATGCCATAAATTCAAAATCATGATGGGTGATTACACATTGGAATCTATGATGTTTTGTTATTCCCATGGGAGGAGCTGATATTGTCTTAGGTGTTTAGTGGCTCACTACTTTGGGCACCATAGAGATAAATTTCTAGGAATTGTTCATGTGCTTTCATTCTGAGGGTAAAAAATTTGAACTTCGAGGTCTACAAGCTAAAGATCCTCTAGTGGTAAGTTCTCACCAAATGTAGAAGATTCTTAAAAAGGGGTCTGAAGGTTTTGTAGCTCGATTATTCTCTATAGAAGTCCAACCGCAAATGAAGGTATTGCATCCTGATCTTCAAAAGGTTATTAATCAACATGTAGTTGTCTTCAAGGAACCAAGAGGATTTCCACCTGAAAGAGAGCATGATCATGCTATTCAGTTGATTCTAGGAAGCCAACCCCCAACATCAGGCCTTATAGATATCCATATGTGCAAAAGAGTGAGATCGAGAAGATGGTGGAGGAAATGTTGGAAATGGGTATTATTCATCATAATCAGAGTGCCTATTCTGCTCTCGTGGTGATGGTGTGTCGCAAGGATGGAAGATGGCACATGTGTCCAGATTATAGAGAGCTTAACAAGTTCACTATCAAAGATAAGTTTCCTATTCCCATCATTGATGATTTATTAGATGAGTTGCATGGTGCCATTTATTTTACAAAACTAGATCTGTGTTCTGGGTATCACCAAATTAGAGTCAAGCAAGAAGATATTCATAAGACAACCTTCAGAACTCATCAAGGCCATTATGAATTCCTAGTGATGCCATTTGGTCTTACCAATGCTCCCTCCACATTCCAAAGCTTGATGAATTCAGTATTTAGACCATTCCTAAGAAAGTTTGTCTTAGTATTTTTCGATGATATACTCATCTACAACAAATCATGGGAGAAACACTTACATCACGTCAATACTATCTTAGAAGTCTTAGAGCAACATCAACTTTATGCCAAGCCTTCAAAGTGTTCTTTTGGGGTACAAGAAGTGGAATACTTGGGCCATATTGTTTCTCATGAAGGTGTTAAGGTGGACCCTCACAAGATCAAGCCATGGTGGAATGGGAAACCCCAAGAACCCTCAAACAATTATGAGGTTTCTTAGGTCTCACAGGGTATTATCATAGATTTGTCAAAAACTATGGTAGTATAGCAGCACCACTCACAAAATTATTGAAGAAGGACTCCTTTTAGTGGAATGAGGAAGCATCTAGGGCATTTGAAAAATTGAAGGCAGCTATGTGCACCACTCCAGTATTGGCAACCCCAGATTTCTCCAAAACTTTCGTAGTTGAGTGTGATGCTTCAGGAAATGGAATCGGAGTAGTACTAATGCAAGAAGGACACCCCATTGCTTTTGAGAGCTGACAACTAAAAGGAAAGAATTTGTTAAAGCCCACCTATGAAAAGGAAATGATGGCAATACTACATGTAGTCAAACAATGGAGACCATACTTGATGGGTAGACATTTTAAGGTAAAAACTGATCATGATAGTTTGAAATATTTCTTAGAGCAAATGTCTATCTTCAGAAGAACAACAAAAATGGGTCACTAAGATGTTGGGATATGACTTTGAGATTGTTTATAAGAAAGGAAAGGAAAATTTGGTCGTTGATGCTCTGTCTAGGAGGGATGAGTCTGCCGAAGCATTGTTATGTGCCATATCTATACTAAATGCAGATTGGGTAGATCAAGCACATGAAGAATGGAAGAAAGATGCAACCACACATACTCTCATTCAAAATCTCTAGGTAGATCCATCCATATCAGCTCAATTTATATGGAAGGGGGATACATTGTGGTACAAAGATCGGTTATATCTATGTAAGAACTCTACACTTAAACACCATGTTCTTTTAGAGCTACATTCTTCTCCAATAGGTGGCCATGTTGGGGTCTGAAAACATATCATAGAGTTAAGAAGGATTTATTTTGGGAGGGGTTGAAAGGAGATGTTCAAAAATTTGTGGCAGAATGTTTGGTTTGCCAAAAAAATAAGGGTGAGACCATTAAGACACCTGGTCTTCTCCAACCTCTGTCTATTCCTAGTGAGAGATGGGAAGAGGTATCAATGGATTTCATCATAGGATTACCTAAATTAGAAGGGAAAAGTGTCATCATGGTCATGGTAGATAGACTTACCAAATATGCTCATTTTTGTGCCATGGCTCATCCTTTCACAAGCTAGTATAGTTGCCATCTCTTTTATGGATACAGTTCAAAAGCTCCATGGCACGCCAAAAATTATAGTAAGTGATCGTGATCCAATATTTACAAGTAACTTTTGGACTGATTTGTTCTCTTGTCTAGGTACCCAACTAGCCCAGAGTTCCTCTTATCATCCCCAAAAGATGGGAAAATGAGGTGGTAAATAAATGTTTAGAGGGATATCTTCGATGTTTTACTTTAGATAAACAAGAACGTTGGGTGCAATGGTTTGCCACTAGTAGAATGGTGGTACAATACTTCATTTCATACCTCCTCCAAAATGTCTCCATTTCTGGCACTTTATGGGTACCATCCTCCATCACTCATATCTAGCTTGAAGGTCAAACCAAAGGTGAGAGCAATCGAAGATCACATTCAACATCAAGCATGAGGTACTCTCTAGTCTTAGAGAAAATTTGGCATGGGCACAAAACCGTATGAAGCAATAGGCTGATCAACATAGAAGTGAGTGACACTTTGAAGAGGGAGACTTTGTTTTTGTAAGGTTACAACCATATAAGTAGTTATCCTTAAAACAACAACAAAAGGATAATAAGCTTGCTCCTAAATACTATGGTCCTTACCAAGTTTTGTAGAAAATTGGTAGTGTGGCATATAAGCTAGAGCTCCCTCCAGGAAGTAGAATACATCCAGTCTTCCATGTTTCTTGCTTAAAGAAAGTTATTATTGGGTAAGCACATTTCCACCCAATCAGTGCTTCCGAAACTAGATGAGGAAGGAAGGATCATATTGGAACTTGAAGGCATTCTTCAGACACGCACCAAAAGATTGAGGACCAGAGTCATTACCGAGTACCTGATCAAGTGGAAGAATATGAATATTGAGGATGCATCATGGGAAGATGAAGCATTCATGCAGCAACATCAGGGCTTCCCAACATTGGGGACAATGTTTCTTTGAAGGGGAGGGGCATGTTACACCCTTAATTATATATCTTACATGGGATGGATATAGCCGACTTGTGGCTATCATAACTTCTTATCATGATGTATCTCTTTCATATATGATCTATTATCATTGGTTGGTTGGCCTTGTTGATGGCCATATCATAGGAATAGTATAAATAGGGGTTAAAGGTAGTGGATGATTATTATGTTGAGTATTTGAGTCTTATTATATGTTTTGGAGGTTTCCTCGAAGTGGCCAAGCTATTCTACTTTCATATTGAGAGAACTTATCTACAATATTGTGTTATTTGGTGTTCTATTGTTGGTGATAATCATAATTAATCAAGTAATTTAAGTTCTAATGGTTAAGTTTGGAGATTTCAAGAGCATTCTATAGTCATCTTTGTGACGTTGGTCCGACATTGTTTTTAAGTTACTTGTTAATTGGATATCAACGGTGTGACAATTTTTCCAGCCGTGTGGAAGTTGAAAGGTTGTGAATTTCAAAATTTTAGGGTCAGTTTTAGGACTTCTTAAAAGTATTGTAATCCTATAAATAGAGGTGTTAGGGTATCTTGAAGATATCTTGAGTGTTCAAGAGGTCTTGATTCTTAGTGATCAAGAGGTGATCAAGAGTGATCAAGGTTAAGCAATTGGGTGTAAATTGTGGTTTAGATGTGGTTTAACATCTTTGGAATTCCTCTTGTGAGTTCATAACTAAGAGAAGACTGTGAGATTTGTTTTACTATTGTTAATAAATAAATATGAGCAAGTTATTGGTATATGTATCCCACATTGGGTGAACCACGTTAAAATCTTTTTTGTCTTCTTTTGTACATTATTTATTTATCCTGTTATATTTCTGCAAGTATAATTATTCTATATAGTTTCCTAAAACTCGTGATTTGAGGAATTATTTCCACATATTTGTCTCTAATGCCTAACAAATGGTATCGAGCTTTGGTGGTTTTTTGTTGAAGTGTTAAATCACAAGGAAAGTTTAGATTGAGTGGGAGCTATGGCGGATGAGGGAAGATCGAGGGTCAAGAATTTAAATGGGAAGAACTTTGGTTCATGGAAGATGTAAATGGAGGATTACTTGTATTGAAAGGACCTCCATGTTGCTTTGGCTGGAAAAGAAAATAAACCTACAACCATGTCAGATGAGGATTGGGAGTTCTTTGGATAGAAAGGTGCTCGGGGAAATTTGGTTATTCCTTGCATCTTTGGTTTCTTTCAACATATCACGAGAAGACCATGGAAGGTCTCATGAGTGTGTTGGGAAGTTATATGAAAAACCCTCTACATCTAATAAAATATTTTTGATTAAAAAGTTATTTAATATGAAGATGTCTGAGAATGGTTATGTTGTTGATCATTTGAATGAATTTAATACGGTTGTGAGTATGTTAAACTCAAGTAAAAATTAACCTTTTAATCGAGATAACACTTCAAATAAATCATACAAGAAGTCCACGTGGGAATACAAGTCATATTCAAAGGCACAAATAGTTAAGGAGAACATGTGTGCAAAGCGTAAGTTCATCTTTTGGGACTTATCCATTTTCGCTCATGAAGGTCTATTTTTAGAGATGGTATGCAGAGCACACAAATGAGGCAGAGACATACATGCCACACATTGGTTATTTTTGGAGGATTGGATACAAATCACTTTGCATGGACATAGACCGTAGATAGATTTATCAATGTCGGTTAACTACCAAGAGTCTATTGTTAGCACACTTACATGTGTGGCTATTTTTTTAATGGCACATGGATAATAATAGCATGCAACCTATTTTGAAATTAGATAAGCGGTGAAGGGAAATTCCCCACCCTTATATATATGTAGTGAACTGCGTAGTAGATATATGTATGATGATGGATATACGAGAGAGAGATATAGTCGATTATGCCGCTAAATTTGTTATGTGCATACTACTTATTATTGTAATGAAGCTTCTATATACTTATTTAATATAATGGAGGATATTGGCTGAATCTAAGTGTATTCTTCTCGTGTAATTGGATATTGTGTGTACTTGATTTCATCATGATTATTTTTAAATTATTCTCTCCTTAGATATAGATCTTTTATGCTTTGTAGAATGATGTGTTAGTAATGGAACCGCATGTGCTAAGTATGCGTCATGCTAACAACCTACAATAACAACCCTAATGAGGGACCCGATACCTTTGCATGCTTAAGGTGAGATCTCAATCTAGGCCGAGTGATGTGCCGGCACATTGTGGTATTCTTTGGTAAATTTTAGGTGCGTGATCAACTTTGATGATGAGTTCAGGATTTGTTGATTTTGTTTTCCTTTCCAGATAGATGGGACAACTTGGTTATGGCTATAAGTAATTTAGTCTCTAATAATTCAAAGCTGAAGTTTGAGGATGTTATAGGTGTGATCCTAAGCAAGGAAATGCAAAGGAATAGCACAGAGATTATTCTACCTCTCGGAAATGCTTTGACATTGGATAGCAGAGGGAGAAAAAGAATAGAGGGAAAGGTAACCCGGGAAGTCTAATGATCATGGAAGGTCAAATTCCAAGAGCAAGCTAGAATTTTGGCATTGTGGGAAGGTTGGTCATGCTAAGAAATATTGTTGGGATCTTCGAGATAAGAAGAACAAGGAGGAAACTAAAGAGGTAAATGTGGCGGTAGGTGATGTTTTTCAGGATGCCTTAATTATTTTTTAGATAATATTATTCATTCTTGGGTGTTAGATTTAGGGGCTTCTTTCTATGCCACCCCACATAGACATTACTTTACTAATTTTGTTCAAGGAGATTTTGGACATGTATATCTTGGTGATGATGAACCATGTAGCATAATAGGAAAGGTTTTTTTGGCTGAAAATACGTAATGGGAACACATGGCTACATAAGGACATCATGCATGTGCCTAAGTTGAGGCGTAACTTGATATCACCGGGTTAGCTAGGTAGTGATGGTTGTACGATCAGTTTTACAAAGACAGTATCTTAGAAGGTTCTGTGACACAGGAAAAGTGACAGGCGAGTGTGAGAATCTACAAGTGACTCTTCCGCGTACCCGACCTCTCGAGGTCATGTCGAGACAGCCGGTGGGGGTAGAATATGCGTTGGATTTAGAAAAACTAGTTAGGCAGTCTAATGTCTTCGACACACACTAATGGAATTTGTGAATCTAAGGCAAAGAAGGCCCTTCTAACTTGGACTGGTGTGATAGATCGATCGGCAAGGATGACTTGCTGAAGGCTCCAATCAATATCGATCTCTGGCATGATTCAATCTATGGGTTGCGGAATACGTGGAAAATGACCTGGGATAGTTTCGTGTATGTCTCCCGATAAGGTCATATGGTGGATGGTGAAAACAATTGACTCTATGGACGATTCTCTGGCCTAGTCCAGAATTCTCTAGCTTCGTTAGCCACTATATCCAGTAAGGACAATTGTTCGATGATGATGGGTGGAATTGGAGTGGATTGGAATACTAGTGTGCGTAAGCCAACGTCTATATCTGATTGACTTATGGATTCGTTGGGCTGTGAGATCTGTGGGTCACAACCATGGACTCTTGGATGTTGCGGTCCTGTTATGGTCATGCGCGAAATCAAGTTCTAATCCCTAGTATCCAGTAATCGTATGCTTTCTCAGCTTCTATGTTTAGGACCAATAACTGTGTGATTTTCTCAGAATATCTCACAGGCGTTCGTGCAACTTGGATCCTTAAACCGGTATCTATGTCTGTGAGAGTGTCTCCTGCACCTGGCTGTGGGACCAAAGGATCACAACCAAAGGTTTGTTCTCTTTCGAACCCTTCTACAGTCATGCGAATGTTTATCTAGGGTAATCTGTAGTTTGGTTGGTTTGACCAAAACGTGTGTGCTTGGTCGTCTTCTATGTTTAACCCTCTTAATTGAGAACTAATCAGTTGTAAATCTGTTGTTGTTCAGAATACTTGTATTCTGAGATTTTGTTCTATGTCAACTATTGCTGTGACAAGGTTTGGTTGAGGCACGATTGGCTCAAATATATATTCCCTGGACTCCTGAGGTCCCGTGATTGTCATACAAAATAAAATGTAAATCTAACCGTAATGAAGCAAATTCTAACTACGTGGAATAAATCTAAAACATATATATAACTTCTATTCTTTAAGAAATCTTTTAAGAATTTTAAGGAAAGCAAACTATTTTAAGCATATCTAGAAATAACAACTAAACAATAATTTAAAACAGACAAAATAACCGAGTGTAGTTATCAGCCTGTGTAATTTGTAGATTTATTCTAAATAAATAAAATAGCTTGTCTAATCTATCTGCAAGATTCTCGATCCTACCTCAGAAGTGAGGAGTGAATCATAGTTTCTCAGAAACTATCAATCCTCACAGCTTCCCTGGCAATATCGAGAATAGAATTCACTGAAATGAAGCAATTATCTACTCTATTTGATATGATTCTAACTAGAACTTTGAAAGTTAAAACTTGGATCCCGCAGAATAGTGGCGAATCCGTTGGTGTATGCGATCTTGTCCACTCAGTGTGATCTCCTCGTTCTTTCGTGTTCACATGGATCCAGAAAAGTGTGTAGTGCTAGCATCGACATGAGTAGACATTGGGACAAGGACGACTCGAGAATGCGACCGAAAATGCGAGTAGGAGAGGGACAATGCAAGAGTACAGAGCTTGGCTTATGTGATTCCTAGTGGGATTTTACTATAAGTCATGCAATATGAAGCGACCAGAACCTGAAACTATCCTGTTTGAAGAGAAAAACCTACAACTTTAATGGCTTCCTAAGCTATTCTACTCCAATGGATTGGATAAAACAACAACACTGTTTGCACAAGCTGGATATGTGGCTTACCAACAGCTGGACAATGCTAATGAGCATGCAAATGAACTAAAACAAGTATTCTAAGCAAAATAATAGCTAAATCTAATGCAAAGAGAAATTCAGAGACAAACTTCAGACCGGATTGGGTGAAATAACAACACTGCCTGCACAAGATGGGTATGTGGCTTACCAACAGCTGAGCAATCTAACTAAAGATGCAAGTGAATTGAAACTATGGCTTCTAAACAAGATAACAAGCTAAAATACTAAAAATGAGGAGATGAGAGCAAAGATCAGTCTCAAAAATTAGGCCATTTGTTTGAGCACAAGCCATGCATTTATAGGAATTCAATCACCCAAAGATCAAAACCAAACTGAACTCCTAAACAATAAACAAAGGAAAAACACTATTCCAGGGGACCAAAAACATAAATGCATGCTCAAGTCGGAAAGGAAAGCTAGTGAAACATGATATTTCATGTGAGTCGCGTCAAAAGAATGTTCTAGAAAATGCGCGCATAGACCGCCGCTCGAAAGGTGGCGGCGGTTACAGACCGCTGCCCGAAGGGCGGCAATTTTTTTGTCACTGAAGATCAAAAGGCCAAGGAAAGAAGGAAAAAGGGGAAAAAAAAGGGTGTGGGGGCTAGGCGGGGCATGCGGGATGTTAACGCATACTCCGAGAGCTTTTCAGATCCCGAACACCTTGCGAGGAGACCTGTATCATCATTGGGGCACTTGTTACACTGTTCCGGCAGTACAGTACCTTACAATTTTGGGTACGTACATATTGCCCCCTCGGAGAAGCGTTTTAGCCATGAAGAGGCATAAAACGGTGGGTCCGAGTATGGCAGTCCCGAAATGGGGAATTAGAAGTTATACCTTACTCGTCCGTGTGTTGAAATGACGCCATCCGAAATTCCCGCTACCTGCAAAATGAAAAGAGGATTCAAGTGCAGATAGATACAATAACTTTGGAAAACAAATGCTAAAATAATAGGGAATGAGAACGTACCATTTGTGCGGGGATAGGGACTTACCTCCATCAGCGCTCCAAACCTGCGAAAAAGTCTTTTAAAACGAATCAGGGCGCTATATATATGAAAGTGGGCCCATTTTCCTATTCATTTGCGTGAGTCGATTTGATTGATTTTGAGCTCTGGGACCCACGGTGACGGTTTCTTGCGTGAGTAGAGTCAAAACGTCCGTAGCGAGATCGTGATCATGCCTCCATGTGGAACACCGACCTCAGCGATCACAGGTTAGTTTTCTTCAATTTTGTGTTTTTCCCCCTTTAAATTTGAAATGCTAAATTTGTCGTAATGGGGGGGTTATTTTTGAAAATATTAGGTTCAAAAGGTCCACCTAGGGGGGGCGCCTACTGGGTAGGCTCCATTTTTAGGTCAAATGGTCATTTTTTGCTAGTTTTAGGCTTTTTAAGATTAAAAACCCGCATGGGTTTTCGGACCACGACCGCCGCCCTGGCCAGGTGGCGGTTACATGACTCCGCCCTGTTCAGGGCGGCGGTTACATGACCGCCACCCTTATGGCGGGTTACAAAACGCCTCCCTGCTCAGGGTGGCGGTTCTGCACAGAATGCAAAAGAACTTATATTTGAGATTGTGTTTGTATTTTTTTACACTTCTACACGTTTTTATGACCTTCTTGGTATTGTTCAGATATTAACTTGCTCTGTTTTGTGTGTTTTTGGGTGTATGCAGGCGAGAGAGGAGTATATTAGATGGAGCAGAGAGAGAGAGTGTGATTGGCTCTCAGGGGTACTGGATGCCCTTTCACAGGACGAGGAGGACACACTACAGAGAGCCGGCATACTGCGTATATCGCGTGTGCCTCATGTTGCACCATCTAGTCACATCCTTTGTGACTTATTCTCTTATTGGGATGCAGATCGGAACACCTTCCGACTGCCAGGGGTCCGTGGTGAGTGGACCATCACACTCGAGGATGTCTACCGCATTTTGGGAGTCCCGATCATTGGGCGGAGACTTACATTAGAGACAGCAGGCTCACGGGCACAGATTGCATAGTGGGCATCATATATGGGAGATGCAGTTATCTCCACGGGGTCGAAGAAGGGAGTGAGAGTTCGATCCATTCCTTCTTTTCCTATCCCCGTACTTCGACAGGCCATCATGGGGATCCTTGCCTCGAGACTGATCGGGGACAAGGGAGGGGATACATTGTTATACTGCTGGGCCCCCATCATTGCGCAGATAGAGGGGCATGGCCGGATATATGCCTGGGGTGCAGATATTCTGGGGACCACCTACCATGATCTATATAGGGTGGTCCGTTTACAGGGACAGTCATTGAGCCACCCAACTCTAGTCATGAGTTGGGTGTATGAGCATTTTATCCCTTATGGCAGGGGTGTGGAGGTAGCAGATCCTGGGGCTGTGAGGGCAGCCAGATGGATAGATATGTCGGTGCTTAGAGCACCTCACCAGCCAGTTGCCTCCCTTACTACTGCAGACATGGAGGCGACACCATACCGGCTTATGGCCGGCATATGGGGAGAGGAGACTCTTACCCTGATCTCTTGCTCGACCACAGGGCAGCTCATTGATCGAGTGGGACGAGTAGAGGTGCATCCTTTCGCAGAGTTCCTCAGCAGTTTGGCCTACCGTATTTGGGCATGCTTCCCCCAGTGGCACCAGTTTACAGATCAGTTCGCGAGGCTAGAGGGGGGCCTAGAGGCCGTGGTTGGACAGCGATCACTCCTGGCATTCCTATTGCAGCCAGGAGGATAGTTCGTGCTAGAGGGAGAGCCGGTGTGCCTCGGGCACCTTTGCTTCAGATTGCTACGGGTCCTGCTCATAGCAGCGATGACCCTATAGATATTGACTCGACTCTGAGGAGCTCACAGAGGGAGGGACAGAGGAGGAGACCGAGGATAGCGATCCTGAGTGGCATGACACTCAGGATATTATGCAGGCAGAGAGGGTGAGAGAGAAAGCGAGAGAAGGACACTCTAGTTTCAGAGGAGCCACTCTCTCAGGGCCATGGCGGAGAGGATGAGTCAGTTGCAGGGTGACATGTTGCCCGCCACACGGAGAGCAGCCCTCGGCGGCAAAGGGCATCTCGGTAGGTGCCGCCCAGTGACCCATCTTGGATGCCTGGGGATCCGAGTAAGTTACCCTTCTCCCTTTTAATGTTTATTTAATTTAGGATTTGTTTTAATTGCTATCTCTCCTTGTGTTTTTATCTTGTATCTTTTAGCCTCTTGCTTGGTTTCTAATTAGTTTTTCTTCTTTTTTTGCAGAGACTGTTGATGAGTGGCAGGATTTGATCCGTAGGGTATGTACCGATTCCCTGATGATCCCCATGGATAGGACCCGCGCGGAGCTATCCGTAGATGCCGGGGAGCCCTCAAGCAGCCGGTAGGCATACCGATGTCTTCGCTCCGTTTGGCACGTGGCCAGGATGGTGTCGACCCTCCGCACAGAGTTAGCGGGCTACAGGATGGCTGAGTTCCTCATGAGGAGCCATTCTCGTGGTGAGACCGCGGCTGCCCCTCGAGACCCTGAGCCCTCCGTTCATTCAGAGCGCCGGTGTAGCCGGAGTCCTAGCCATGGGTGCGCACCTTCGGAGGGGTCACGTAGGGATTGAGAGGCCTCTTGGCCTTCATGTACTTTGTATTTATATATTCTTTGTATATTACGGGCTCTTTGAGCATTTTGACCATGCTTAGAGCATGATGGCATTGTATATAAACATTGATTATTTATATATATGCATTCGTCTTTGGATCAAACGCTTGTCACTCATGTTTTCCTTTCTATTTCCAGTTTCCTTGTGTATACTACGATGTATGGTTTATATGCTTTCTAGAATGTATGCAATGGAGAACAGATGATGCAAACGTTTGCTTTCTTTTCGTGTTTTATGATGCTGATACATGATATTGCAGATATATTGTGATTTTGAATCTTAGCTTCTGTGAGCAATTTGGATACCTCATGTTTGTTTTGGCAAAGTGATGAAAATAACCAGTATGATGAACAGATTAACTTGCCCCACTCCTAACTCCACGCAACTAGTAAGATGCGAGGGCTCATCACCAAGAGTTAAGAAGGGTGCAAGTTATGAACGATGTGATGAAAGATAGTGATGAAAGAAACAAAGTGGAACAAAATTGGAAGCTACAAGCTTACTCTACCCGAATGACTTCATAGTTTAGAATGGACTTGCTTTGTGGTTTATCTAGACTTAGACCCGTAGATGGCCACATAGTAGACAAAATCTGGGTTTTTAGGATTTTAACTCTTTTGGAATTTTGAACATCTGATTCATTCGTTTTTGACTCAAAGTTTGAATTGTTTGTTTATGACCTTTTAACGTTTGCTTTGTCAAGAGGACCCCCTATACTTTGCCCCATGCTACTAGTAAGAAGCGTGGGTTTATCACCGTGGGCAAGGCATAGGTGAGTAAGGGCATTTCCATCCTTTCCCAACCCTACGTCACTAGTAAGAGATGCAAGCTCATCACCGAAGGTTGGTGGGGCAAGGAAATGTGTAAAAATAAAATTTTCTGTTTAATCACTTTTTGACTTGCTTATTTGAGTAAAATGTCAGTATGTGCTTATTTCCAAAGAGATGTATATATGGGATAGATGTGACACCATGAAGCTTCTAGAACAGACCATAGGCAAGACACCTATCCTAAGAAGAAATCAAAGTGAGAATAAACTTGCAGATCTTGGTATGGTTACCGTTAAGACTTTGTCATGTTTGACTTTATTTGATAAAAGATTCTGAGATGATTTGATGATATCACGAAAATGGAGAGGTATGATTAAAGAGCTTTATGCCAACAACATCATGAGTTTGTAGTGAATTGCTTTGAGAATAGATTCCTTGATCACAATTTATGTAAGAAACAAGTGGACAAAATGATCTAAATCTATATGAAGATGCAATGTAGATAATTATACAAGTAGTGCTAGTTGCTTATGCGTAGAATCACTTGAGGTGTAGGGAATTGACTGTTTCACCAAATTCCTCACCTTCTAGCGTACATAAGAGGTAAGCACCATTTCCGTAGTCCTTCATGACTCGGTATGGGCCCAACCATTTGGGCTAGAATTTCCTTCCTTCACTGCCTTCTTGTCGATTCGGCTGTCTAGTCTTAGAACTAGATCACCTTCGTATATATCGTTCATAGACCTTCTTGTTATACTCCTGGCACATTCGGTCAAAGCATAAGCTCTATGCCCCGCTCAAAGATCTAACCTAGTTTCATCTAGGCTTTCTAGTTGGGAAAGATGTGCTTCTCTGTCAGAAGCGTCTTCATCCGTAATCCCTTGTAATGAAATGCGGAGACCGGGTATTTTGACCTCAAGTGGGAGAACTGTCGCCCCAAATACTAGCAAGAAAGGAGTTGCTCCTGCTGGTGTTCTTATTGAGGTTCGGTGGGCCCATAAGGCCTGGATATAACTTCAAATGCCAATATCATTTGTTTTATTTCACCGTTTTAAGGAGAATGGCTTTCAAAGTTGTCTTGTTTGTCACTTCACCTGTCCGTTGGCTTGGGGATAATACAAGGAAGCCGTATGATGGCTTATCTTAAATTTATTGCATAGTTCACGAACCTCTTCATTTTTAAAAGAAGTTCCATTATTGGAGATAATGATTTGTGGGATACTATGCCTGCAAATGATTTGGTTCAAAATGAACTTGGCGATCACGTAACTGGTACAAAGAGTAAGAGGCATGGCCTCACCCATTTGGTAAAATATTCGGTGGCGTGATTATAAAATTATGGCCGTCTGTGGATGAGGGAGAGAATTTCCCTATTAAGTCTAGACCCCATGTAGAAAAGGGCCATGGAGTAGCGATTGGTTACAGAGCTTGTGCTAGCATGTGGATCTCATGAGAGAATTCTTGGCACTTATGACACCTGCGTGCAAACTCTATCGCGTCACGTTCTAGAGTGGGCCAGAAATAGCCCATTCGATGTATTTTTCGAGTAGTGGCATGGCCACCGAAGTGGCCTCCACATATACCACTGTGAGATTCATAGAGAATCCTCTTGGATTCTTCTATGTCGACACATCTTAGGAGCATTCCATCGAATGCTTTTCGATAGAGCACCTACTCTATAATGACGTATTTAGCTACGATTATGCATAACCGCCTTATTTGTTGTGGTGTAGCTCCTTCTGGATATGTATGGTCCATGATATAGTTAATGATGTCAATGTACTGTCAGGACACTCGTGAGATAGCGGGTTGGGTTTCGATGTAGTATACGCACTCATCTGGAAAGTCTAAATCTACTAGATCACCTCCATCTAATGGGTTGTCAGCTAACCAATCCGCAATGATTTGCCCTTTAACTGACTTCTGATTTACAAATGTTAATTCGAATTCTCCCATTAAGGTTATAAAACGTCCAGCCTTTTTAGACAATGACCCTTGTGTGAGGAAAGTCCGTAGATGGTCCATTTTTACCATGACCTTCATTTCTTGATTCAGCATATAATGTCTTAGGCGTTTAGTAGCAAAGACTATGGTGAGACATTCTCGTTCTGCCTGTGTATAGCGTGTTTCATAGTCGAGCAGTGTTCGGCTGATGAAATAAATTACGCGTTCTCTCTTGTTATCGTCTTCTTGGGCCAACATACAGGCCAGTGAGACATTGGTAGCTCGTGAATATAGAATTAACGGGCGATCTAGCTTAGGTGGCATTAGCGTAGGTGGTGATAATAGAAAATGCTTAACTGCTTCAAAGGCTTCATTACAGTCTTCGGTCCAATCAATGCTATAGTCCTTCTTGAGTAAATTGTTGATTGGATGAACGGTGAAGCTTAAGTCCGGGATAAATCTCCGGATTGCGCCCAGCTTTCCGAGAAATGATCTGATTCCAGATTCATCTGAAGGTGGAACCATTTCGAGGACAACCCGAATTTTGGTTGGGTCAACATCTATCCCTCGTGACGATATGATATAGCCTAGGAGCTTCCCTCCCGTTACACCAAAGACGCATTTCTTCTGGGTTTAATGTGACTCGTATTCTATTAGATGTGAAAGAATGATGCGGAGTACTTCGGGATGGTCACAACGCTTCTTGGCCTTAGCCAATAAGTCATCTACGTAAGATTCCATGATTTTATGAATTAGATCATGAAATATGTATGTCATGGCCGCTGGTATGTAGCACCGGTGTTTTTGAGACCAAATGGCATAACAGCGTAGCAATAGGTTCCCCAAGGAGTTATAAATGTGGTTTTAGCTTGATCTTGCTCAGATATTCTGATTTGATTGTATCCCGAGAATCCATCCATGAGAGACAAAAGTTCAAAACCAGCCGTTGCATCAACAATAACATCTATGGATGGTAATGGGAAGTCATCCTTAGGACATGCTTTGTTGATATCTCAGAAATCTATGCAGATGCGTATCTTTCCATTCTTCTTGAGAACGGGGATGATATTAGATACCCATTGGGAGTAGTCGACTGGTTTGATGAACCCTACCTGGAGGAGTTTTATTACCTCCTCTTTTACCATGAGAGCTACTTTGGGCTTCATGGGTCTTGATTTTTGTTTAATTGGCTTTGCATCTGATTTAGTGACGAGGTTGTGCACCGCAATGTGGGGTGTGACTCCTGTCATCTCCTTATAATTAAATGCAAACGCCTTCTGATGTTCTTTGAGAATCTGAGTATGTATTTCCACTTCTTCTGGGGTTAAGGATGATCCTAATTTCAATATTCTCGGTTCATCTTCTGTCCCGATGTTGACATCGATTGTTTCTTCGATCAAAGAGGCGTTACCCTCTTCGAACTCAGGTGGTGCTGGAGGTAAATCCAAACCCTCCCCATTGTCTACTGCGTATATGCTAGGTTCCATTTGTGAGGGGAAATCCATCATGGGATTCCCGAAATAGGAAGACGAATGTGGAATTAAAGATAAATCTAGCATATGATAGGAGAGATGTAATGCCGCATAGGCGTTTAAGTATTCCAAAGTGGCCATATTATTATCGACGTGGTCTGGGGTGGTAGATTCACTTCCGCTTGAAAGGGGATTTGTCATTATTTTTATCAATGGCTCATCACGAATGGACACCGTGAACTGGGTATCTTCTAACTCATTACTTGGAGTAAAACGTGATGCTGAAGTTGCTATTGAATCGGCGAGAAGATTTTTCTCTCGCGGGATTGCTTCAATGGATATGAAGTTAAATGCCTTGCTTAAATTTAATACGGCTTCTTTGTAAAGCTGCAAGTGTTCGGCTTTGGTTTCATATACTTCAGAAACTTGATTTGCCACTAATTGCGAGTCTCCTAAGACTCTGATGTTATCAACACCAATTCTCTTGGCTAAAGTGAGGCCAAGGAGGAGGGCTTCGTACTCAGCACCATTGTTTGTGCATTCAAAGTTTAACTTAAAAGCAAATGGGAGGACTTTCTCCTCGGGCGAAGTAAGAATTATACCTGCCCCCGCTCCATAACGGCATTTAGCTCCATCGAAATGGAGAGTCCAATACTTAGTCGGGAGTATAGATGTTGGGGCATTTGCTGCATTTGCGCACTCTACTTCTACCATACAGAGGTCCTCTGCTGGAAGGGAACCAACACCTAGGGAAAATCCTATGCCTACTGAATCAAATGGTAAGAACATTGGTGAATCTTGTTCTATCAACTCAACGATTTTCGCAGTAGTCCCTAATGATACTGTTTCTTTAGTTTTATCTTTGGGGGTTGGGATTGTTTTGGTTATGCTGGTAGTTTCAAGATCCGTTGTAGGTACCAACTTTTCCTCTGGTTTTGGGTCAGTGGGTTTATTAAGTTGGTTTGTTGGAAGTTCAAATTCTGAGTGCACCCCTGGTCTTTTCTTTAAATCAGCTAGGTGCAAATCGAAAGGTTTTGGATCGCCTTTGGCTACAAATACCTTTCCTAGATGCAAGAATCTTACTTCTTGAAATAAAGTAGAAGGGATTGCCTTCATTCGGTGTATCCATGGTCGGCCGAGTATCATATTATAATTAGTTTCCCGATCTATAATATAAAACTCAGTCGTTAGGATTGTTTTGGGCCCTAAGGTGACCGGCAGTATTATAGTTCCTATCGAAGTGGCTTTAAGGCTATCATAGCCTCTCAATGTATTTCGAGTAGTGGAACAGTTTGTTTCCCCATATCCAAGTTTTTGGAGGAAAGAGAAAGGGACTATGTTAACTGTGGCCCCATCGTCAACCATTTCCCATTTTACATAGTTATTATAAACCCATACTTGTAAGTGTAAGGCTGGATCACCTCGGCGGCGTGATCTCAACATCTGTGGGCATTTTACTTATTTCGAATATGAATTCGACATCCTTGTCCGGCTGCCCCGGAGGGTGGATATCAAAATCTATGTGATTTACTTGTGTTTCAGGAGGTGGAGTGATGTTAATTAGATGACCTAGACCTAATGCTTCTAAAAGAGCAGCTCTGTGAGGAGGAGAGTTCTTTAGTAAATCTAAAAATGAGATGTGTGAGAAGGTCTTTGTTAGGTCATTAATTAAATCATAGGCACCTACGGGTTTTTCTACTATTTGCTGACTCTTATCTGTTTCTGGCAGATGACTTGAGCTCGGTTGAGAGAAATATTCTCATGTTCTTGTTATAGCTTCGATAGGTAGTTCAACGTCTAATTCTACCAAACTGACTATCTTGGGTCTTGGTTGACTTCCTAACTGTGGCGCAACTGATGGATTTAATGAAGTCGAGGCTTCATGATCATTGTTTCCCGTCATTGCACCTTTGTTTGTTCCAGTTGGATTCAGCCTATTGCTATCATGATTTGGGAGCGGATCGTTAAAGATCTTGAGGGGAGCATTCTGAGGGGAAACTACCCCTGCGAGCGTATTTGGTGATGATGAGATGGGATCTGCCAAAAACAAATCTGTGAAGAACTGTCTTTGTTCTTCTGGCAAGCGTTGCATAAATTTATTGTAGTCACGACACGTTCTAGTATCGTGACCCCGAATTTTGTGGAAACCACAATAAGAATTGGGATTGTAATTCCTATTTTGTTGGTTAGGTGTGTATTGTGGCCTAAAATTCTGATCAAACTGTTGCCTATTAGGATTAAATTTTGGATTTGTTGTTTCTGGTTTTGAATTTGGTTTTGATAACCAAATGAGTTTTGGCTTGGCCCTTGTATGGGATTTCACCATTGTTGTTGTTGTTGTGGATGGTTAAAATCCACTGTATTGATTATCGGGGTAAAGTTGTTGTTTCGTTGGTTGTTTGTTTGTGATGGAGTATTAACAACATTTACCCTTTTGGGCTGGTCGGGTTACTCCCATCCGTTGTTACCCCACGATTTTTGTTAAGGATCTTGGGTCCTTGATTGACATTTGTGATAGTTGTAGTGTTCTGAGTGGAGGTGATTAACCTCCCATTTGTTCCATATGTCTTACGACCACTATCTATCGCTGCTTGATCTATTCGAAGAGCGCTCTCAAGTACTTCATCGTAAGTTCTTAGCGGGAACTTCTGGACTTCTTCCTTCACCTCTTGCTGAGAGAATGAAGGAATAAATCACATAGTTCCATCTGATCCATGTTTGGAGCACTTGCTGAAGAATAAAGAACTGTACGCCACCTCTGGATGAAATGGGCGACAGATTCGTTGTGTTCTTGTTTGATGTGCAAGAATTCCCTGATTCCTGTTCTCAACAATTTGTTCATGTCGAAGGCTTTGATGAACTCTGACACGAGTTGTTTAAATGAATGGATGGAGGCTTCAGGTATCCTATAATACCAGTCGAGAGCAATGCCTTCCAAGGTTTTGGGGAATATTTTAGCAACAACCCCATCCCAAGGGAGTAATTCTCGTATGGCTGTAGCGTAAGCTTTGATATGTGCATTTGGATCTCCCTCACCCTTGAACTTGGGTAAATCAGGAAGAGGTCTTGGAAGCATGACGCTTCGTATGGTGAAGTCTAAGGGTTCCTTTAGATATTCTCGAATAAGTCCCTATCGCATAGTTTTCACCATTGATGGTGGTTGTTGAGGGAGTGGTGGTGGGATGGGTTGTTGATATGGCACGTAGCATATGCATTGGCAGGGCATAAGGAGGTCCCCGTGTTTGAGAAAATATGTTGGGAGAGGAAAACATATCTCCTGTGGTGATTTGGAGTACATGTTTAAGTATGACGGGGTATTGTCTAGGAATGGATTATTTGATACTAGACCGGGAGGAATGGTGTTAGAGATGATGGGCCTTGTTGGCATTTGTTGTGGATAGTGAGGAGGCATACCTAATGTGCCTACTCCTGTGAGGAGATCTACTTGGCCAAAGTGGTATGGAGGATTGAAACTTCCTGCTTGTATGAACGGAGAATTTTGACTTGCTTGAGCAAGTTCTAACCCTCTCACTTTTTCTACTAACGTTGAAATGACTTCATTTGGTGAAGTCACGGTGCTTTTCCTGAGCGGCGTTTGTTGTATACCCTGGTGTTGTATAGGTACGTGATATCCTGTCATGAACTGGTCGCTATCTTGCCAAGTTTCTCCGAGAGTATTTCCTATATGCAGTGGCATAGAGGTATTTTCTTGAAAAGAGATCTCGGGTTGTATTTGTAGACCTCCTATAGGTGGGTACATGCCCGGGAGCGTTGTTCACTCCTAGGATAACGTATTGACTGTCCATCATCTAAGACCTAGGTATGGATCTGACTGTCTACTGATTTGTGGTCTAAGTAGCATTTGAGGAGACGAACTGCATTCTCCTGTAAACGTCATATTGTTCGAGCTCAAGGCTCTGCTTTTGTTGTGTTCGAGGGGTTGATCTAACTCCTCGTCTAAAAAGATGAGTTATATCTGTTTCTTGTTGACAATTGATTAGTTGAATAGTTTTCGCCCCATACTGAGAGTGAGGGTGATGATTGCCTATTCTGTTGGGCGTAGTATGCCTCGAGACCCAAGAGGGGTCTGCCATATTCATCGAATCCCGACATATTCGGGGGGTATATGAATACCCGCAGAATAATGGGAAGGAACGAAGGTGATTTGTGAAAGGATACGTGATACTATGACTCGGTGAGAAAGTAGGAAGTTTTATGTTAGCTTCACTAATTTCATTTGTTTCACGTCGGGTTCACCAAGCTTTGTACGGAAAAGTGACAAAGTAGCGTGAGAATCTACAAGTGACTCTTCCACGCACTCCGACCTCTCGAGGTTGTGCCGAGACAGCCTGGTGGGGGGGTAGAATATGTGTTGGATTAGAAAAACTAGTTAGGCAGTCTAATGTCTTCGACACGCACTAATGGAATTTTGAATCTAAGGCAAAGAAGGCCCTTCTAACTTGGACGGTGTGATAGATCGATCGGCAAGGATGATCGTCAAGGCTCCAATCAATATCGAGCTCGCATGATTCGATCTATGGGTTGAATACGTGGAAAATGACCGGGATAGTTTCGTATGTCCCCGATAAGGTCATATGGTGATGGTGAAAACAATTGACTCTATGGACGATTCTCTAGCCTAGTCCGAATTCTCTAGCTTCATAGCATTGCTATATCCAAAGAAGGACAATTGTTCAATGATGATGGGTGGAATGGAGTGGATTGGAATACTAGTTCGCATAAGCCAGCTGTCTATATCTAATTGACTTATGGATTCGTTGGGTCGTGGAGATCTGTGGGTCACAACCATGGACTCTTGGATGTGCGGTCCATGTTATGGTCATGCGTGAAATCAAGTTCTAATCCCTAGTATCCAAGTAATCGTATGCTTTCTCAGCCTTCTATGTTTAGGACCAATAACGTGGTGATTTTTCGTAATATCTCACAAAGGTGTCGTTGTAACTTGGATCCTTAAACCGGTATCTATGTTTGTGAGAGTGTCTCTGCACCTCGGCCATGGGACCAAAGGATCACAATCAAAGGTTTGTTCTCTTCGAACCCTTCTACGCCATGTGAATGTTTATCTAGGGTAATCTGTAGTTTGGTTGGTTTGACCAAAATGTGTGTGCTTGGTCATCTTCTATGTTTAACCCTCTCAACTGAGAACTGATCAGTTGTAAATCTGTTGTTGTTCGGAATACTTGTATTATGAGATTTTGGTCTATGTCAACTATTGTTGTGATGAGGTTTGGTTGAGGCACGATTGGCTCAAATATATATTCTCCGGGCTCCTGAGGTCCCATGATTGTCATACAAAATAAAATGTAAATCTAATTGTAACGAAGCAAAATCTAACTACGTGGAATAAATCTAAAACATATATATAACTTCTATTCTTCTAAGAAATCTTTAAGAATTTTAAGGAAAGCAAACTATTTTAAGCATATCTAGAAATAACAACTAAACAATAATTTAAAACAGACAAAATAACCGAGTGTAGTTATCAGCCTGTGCAATTTGTAGATTTATTCTAAATAAATAAAATAGCTCGTCTAATCTATCTGCAAGATTCTCGATCCTACCTCAGAAGTGAGGAGTGAATCATAGTTTCTCAGAAACTATCAATCCTCACAGCTTCCCTGGCAATATCGAGAATAGAATTCACTAAAATGAAGCAATTATCTACTCTATTTGATATGATTCTAACTAGAACTTTGAAAGTTAAAACCTGGATTCCGCAGAACAGTGGCGAATCCGCTGGTGTATGCGATCTTGTCCCTCGCAGTGTGATCTCTCCTGTTATTTCATGTTCACGTGGATCCGTAAAAGTGTGTAGTGCTAGCATCGACAGGAGTAGACATTGGGACAAGGACAACCTGTAATGCAGACCTCAAAATGTGAGTAGGAGAGGGACATCGCAAGAGTACAGAGCTTGGCTTATGCAATTCCTAGCGGGATTTACCGCAAGTCATGCAATATGAAGCCACCGTAACCTAAAAACTATCCGTTTCAAGAGAAAACCTGCAACTTTAATGGCTTCCTAAGCTATTCTACTCCAATGGATTGGATAAGACAACAACACTGCTTGCACAAGCTGGATATGTGGCTTACCAACAGCTGACAATGCTAAATGAGCATGTAAATGAACTAAAACAAGTATTCTAAGCAAAATAATAGCTAAATATAATGCAAAGAGAAATTCGAGACAAACTTGACCGGATTGGGTGAAATAACAAAGACTTTACGCACAAGATGGGTATGTGGCTTACCAACAATTGAGTAATCTAATTAAAGATGCAAGTGAATTGAAACTATGGCTTCTAAACAAGATAACAAGCTGGACTACTGAAAATGAGGAGATGAGAGAAAAAGATCAGTCCTTTTGTTTGAGCACAAGCCATGCATTTATAGGAATTCAATCACCCAAAGATCAAAACCAAACTGAACTCCTAAACAATAAACAAAGGAAAAACACTATTCCAGGGGACCAAAAACATAAATGCATGCTCAAGTCGGCAAGGAAAGCTGGTGAAATGTGATATTTCATGCGAGTCACATCAAAAGAATGTTCTGGAAAATGAGCACAGACCGCCGCTCCGAGCAGGTGGCTGCAGACATGACCACCACCCCGATCGTGGTGGCGGTCACGAGACCACCGCTCGAAGGGTGGCGGTTTCATCACCAAGATCAAAAGGCCAAGGAAAGAAGGAAAAATGGGAAAACAAAGGGGCGCGGGGCTAGTGGGGCATGCGGGATGTTAACGCATACCCGAGAGATTTTTCGGATCCCGAACACCTTGTGAGGAGACCTATATCATCATTGGGGCACTTGTTACACACTGTTTCCGCACAAAGACAAGACCTTACAATTTTGGGTACGTATAATGCTAGATAAGGAGCTCTTATGGTTGAAGAGGTAAGAAAATAGTACTTCATATTTAACCATCTGGTGTTTATTATTGTAATTTATTTTATGTAGATGGAGATAAAATTTTGCATGCATGGCACCGACCAGACTCATTCATATGAGTCATAAGGGAATGCATATTATAAAGGATAGGTTACCTCTATTAAAGGAGTTAGATTTGGACTTCGTGAAAGATTTTTGTGTTTATGGAAAAAAGTGAGTTAGATTCTCAAAGTTGGACCTACTAGAAGGAGAGTAAGCTGGAGTTAGTGCATGAAATGTTTGGGGGTCAACTAAGGTAAACTCTATTGTTGTTCTTAACTAAATGTTATTATATCACTTTCATCGATGATGTAACTAGAAAATTTGGGTATATTTCATTAGAAATAAATATGATGTGATTGAAACTTTAAAGTATGGAAATCCTTGGTCAAGAATGAAACAGTCTCAAGTTGAAATGTCTCGGGTTAGATAATGGAGGGGAGTATTACAACAATGAATTTCTTGATTATTGTTTGGAAAATAGGATATTTAGGAAAGAAACGATTCCAAATACTCCACAAGAAAATGGAGTGTCAGAGAGAATGAATAGAACAATCATGGAGCATGCTTTAGGTGCATGAGGTTACATGTGGGTCTACCACTTATGTTTTAGGTGGAAGCAGAAGATACAAATGCTCATTTGATTAACAAGACCCTTTCTAGCCTTGGATGGAGGTAAACCTAAGGAAGTTTGGTCCGGTAAGAAAATAGATTACTCATTTCTTAGAGTATTTGGATGTTAGGTATTTTCTCACATTGATAAAGATGATAGGACCAAGTTAGAGGCTAAGTATGAGAAATGCACCTTTGTTGGATATGGTGAGGATGTAGATTGAGCAACAGGGTATAACCTCGATAATTGTAACACCCTCGAAAACTGATATATTCCTCTTTTGCATTCAAGTGTTGACATGTGATTTTCTAGATAAAGATGTGTTCTTTTGACTATGAAGATCATGCTTGATAAGGATAAATATTTTCTATTCTTAAAATCATTAGACTAAAATTATATGGTTGTCAAGAATTCATTTTCACTTTAGAAAGATGAGCTATAATCTGGTTTTAAGAGTTACGTAGACTTATTTCTTCTTTTGACTCATCCTTGGATCAATTTCAGTGATCCAAGGAATGTTTCAAGTCTTCTTCATAGACTGAATGGTAAAATTGACATTCAATAGTTTAAGGAACATAGAAGACTGAATTTTGCATGATACTAATTCTTGGTCTTGTTGCAACGTGTTTTTGTTCAGTTGTATGTTTGTGCCCAAGTCTTTGGTGATTGATCTTGGTGGGACATTAAGGAACTTAAAAAATTCAATTCTCTAAGGAGAAGTTCAGAGTCCTAAAAATCTAAGGACTATCCTAATGGTAACCTAAGCTAGGTAAGAACAACTATGTTCTAGCTATGTTTATTTATTAGAATTTTGTTCTAACCTAAGCCTCTTATTCTTATTGTGGGGTTGGCATCCTAACCTAAGCGTTATGCTAAGAAAATAAGGGAAGAGTTACTAAGGGGGATACTAAGCTATTTTAGCTACTACCTAATACTAAAGGGTTGTGATTTGAACCTAACCTAAGGTGGGAATTCTAATGGCTAATGTTCTAAGGCCTATGTTGGTAATTGTTAAATTAACCTAAGTTCTATTTGAATCTAACCTAAACTAAAGGGAACCTAAAGGGGTTGCATGACATAAGGGTGATGGTTCCAATGGAATTTAAATGATTTGAAAGGGGTTAAATGAAGAAGTACTGCCAGATTTGGCAGAGGGCCAGTGGACTTGGTGGAGGCCTACATGGAAACTCCACTAATGGATGGAATTGTATTTTTGTGTTGATTTGGAATTCGCCATATTTAGGAGGTGGTGGCAAGGAAATATAAGTGGGAATTTTGGATTGAATGGCATTTATGGCATTTATGAGCCTTGACTTTTTGTGTGCAAACCATCTTGGAAACATAGGAGGTGGGTTTGTAGGAGGTCATTTGGTTTTTCTTGCATGGTGTATTTTTCTCTGCATGGAGCTAACTGGTTCTTCGAACCAGCAGTTCAACTTTCACTTCAAAGGTATTTTTGGTTTCTTTGGCCTAATTTTGATCGAAGGAAAGTATTTGAGGTGAAGGAGGAAGAGATGTTTGATTTTTGATTTGTCTTGGAGGAGAAAAAGAGTTGGAAGCTCGATGGAAGTCTCCTTTGATTTGGTGGAAGCACTATCAGGCATGATAGGCTCTAACTATTAAAATTATTTATGTTCTTCTAAATGAATCATTAGAACAACTCTGCTCTCATGAGATTCTTGTTTTCTTTCCTATTTGGTTATTTTTCTTGTTGGGTTTTATGGATCCTTGTGTGTTTGATTTGAATCCATGGAAAAATGGTATTGTTTGGAAACTAGATTGTGTTAAGTTTTATGACCTGCATGCAAGTAAAAATGGTATTGAACTTGTTCTTGTATCTCTGTTATACTCTCTAGATCTTGTATTCGATGGTTATGTGCTTTGAACTGACTTTCGTGACAATAAAAGCATATGAGCTTAGGGAAACTTGGGTTCTATTTTTATTGCTTCTAGGTTGTGATCTTTGGATGTAGACTTGAGTTGAAACTTTGTGTTTTGTTTAAGCTTGTGTTGGAGCTTTTCTTTTCTTAGAACCAGTGTTTAGAAAACTCATGCTTGTTGAACTATTGCTTGGAGTTCATTTTTAGCACTGTACATGCATTATCTTGTTAGTATAGTTTTGAATGTTTGTGTTCAAAGCTCAGGTTTGTCTCTATACTTTTGTTTAACACTTGAGTGTTATGGACTCGTATTTGGGTCGATTCATTTGAACCTATCCTGGTATTTCATATTGGGTTATTCTTTAGTAATGACTGAGTTATAGCTCTTTACTGGAGTGAATACTCACTAGGGAACTATGTGGGAACTTGTTTGAGTTGTTTAAATCTCTCTTTTGAGCTTTGGAACTAGAAACATCTTAAGGAATGTTGAACTTCTGTTATGTTTTTGACTGTATCGACTTCTTGAGATAGTATGAGCATGGGAATTGGAGGAAGTGTTATCTTCCCTGTTATTTAGAAGAAACCCACGTTTTGGGTTGATTGTATTAGTTTGTACTAAGGCACCACTGTCGTAATTTTTGGTTGTGAAGTTATGTCTTAATGTTTCATTCTTGTTGCTTTGGAATTTAAGACCGAGACAACTTCTGTATTGGGCGTTTTGGATTCTAGCTCTCCCTCTCTTCTATCTCTTTGACTAAATTGGGTCTTAGTAGTAGATTTGGGTTATTACCTTGGACATTGATATGATTAGAAAGGATCCCTTCTCTGTTCAGTTGTATTGAGTTTGATTCCTTTGAATCACAAATGGTTTACTTTTTGTATTATTTGGTGAAGCCTTTGTGAGACTTCAATCTTTGGTTCGTGGGTAATTATGAACCTTATCATTTATTGATTTAGGATGTTATTCTTGACTGAAACAGTGAATAGACGTTGGTTTCACTTTGAGAAAGAAAATTTTATATATTTTTTATTCTTTGTGAATAGTATATTGGTTCAGTTCGCAGTATGCTTTCAACCAGATTTAAATGGAAACTAGAACTCTTTTGTTCAGTTGTATGAAATGATTTATTAAATGGACCTTTCCTTAGTAGAGTGACTATCTCTCTTTTCCTTGGATAGGCTCAATGTTTGAACTTTTTTGTACTCGATTCCATTTGGAAATAGTGATTTCTCTTGACCTGTTGGTCTACCTTGTTTGAATCATTGATGAAATAATGTTGAGAGCTAGTAGCCAAGAAGGTTCTATTGTTAAGTACATTGATACTTATGGGTTTGACTGTTGTTGACTAGTCTTGTCTAGTTTATATGGAAGGAGTAGGTTTGTCTCTTGTAATCTTTAACCTTTTGTGAAGAACTTGAGTAGAGATTAACTCCTCTTTAGGGCTGATTTGTTTGTGATCACTGTTTTCTGATCTTGTTTGATAATTTCTAACATGAAAGTTGGAATTGGAGTTGTAGTTGGACTATTCTGGTTTTCCTTACCTTCTTGTTTGGTTATGGAATTTGTTGATGTATATTCTAATGATTGAATGTGTAATATTGTTATCCCAGAAAGGAACAGGTAACTCATGTTATTATCTAGTCTATTTTCTCTGATGTTATAGGTTTGGGTTGAGTTTATAATGGTTCTTTCTTAGGATATAGATGAATCATCCTGAAGGAACCATGTTGTATACATTTATTTTGTCTCTTAGAAAAGATAAATGTGGTATTCTATTAGGATAGAATTATGAAATAATGGGATGGTAGGTTTGATTGTTTGTTTTCTAGCCATTGATAGTATTAAAAGAACTTTAAGATCTTAGGAAAATATTGTTTATTATATTCTGCTTTTCTCTTTAAAGATGATCTTGAATTATTAAGTACTTCCTTTCTTTTGTTATCACTTATGTTGATTGTATGATGATTTAATTATCTCATTAAAGCAAGTGTTGCTTTAATGATACAATTAGTGGAATGCACTTCATTTTAATGATTAGTTCTTATCATGCTTAGTTCATTAAACTAACCCATGCTAGCTATTTTTGCAGATGGATGACTTAAGTGGTAAAAGAAGGAAAAACTTATATGATGCATTGGCTGATATATGTATAATTCTTAGTAAAGAATTCTGATTCATTCTTTTGTTGTATTGTAAAAGAAAAGTTGTATACTTTATAGAATGAGGGTTGTTGTTATGCAGTATGCCTAAAGAGCATAGTCTTGTAAATTTTATAAGTTGTAATGATGAATTGTGAGTTGTGTTTTATTTGCATGGGTTGTGAAAATTATCTCGTACTTTTATAAAGAAGATGAAAGTTCCATCATGTTGATATTCTTTATATTATGTTATGCTTATCTTGTTATCTTTGATAAAATGGATAATGGGAATTAGTTCAATTTCCCTATAATGAAGCAACTTGTTGAGTTGCATAATATGATGTGTTTATCTAAACAACTTAACATAATAAGGTGATGCATAATGAACATGCATTAAGAAATATGGACATTGGGAATGATATACCCTAATACTTAATCATGTAGAGAAAGATTCTTTCTCTCTCTCAAATGAATATAAACCTAAAAGGTTTGGAAGTATGATTACTATTTATTAGAATTCATTTAGTATGAAGTCTACTTTAATTAGTTATATGTGGTTGTTAAACCTTTCTGAAAGTTAAAGAACATTTAAAAAGAAACTTATGATATCGTTGTCTTGTTTTGGTTAATTGTTGGTTTAACTGAGAAAATGAACATTAAAAGCAACCATAAGTTTAACAAAGTTCTTTAATACTCGATTGATACAAGTATACAATAAGAAATTATGGAGTGTTGGATTAGGGTTTAGCAGGGTTGCTGTAGTCAAGACATAATCCAAATTAACAACAAATGTATTAACAATCTCCTTGGGGTATGTACATCTCGATGAGGTAGTTTTTGTAGGATGTTGGCACACACCAACTGTAGGGTTGTACTTTCAAGAAGACTTGGGTCTTCTCGAGAATACAACATTGTAGTTGACATGTGGCATCACCCTTCCGCATTGATCATCCAGATCTACACACAATAAGAACTTGGACTTGAACTTAGTTTCTCTCTAGGTCAGGATAGGAGCATATTTAGGATAGGAATTAGCTCCCAATGGCTCAGGGTACCTTGGCACATACGGTTGACTTAGGTCAACTGAGTATGCCCATCTACCCTAGGCCATTGTGAGCGTCTTCCTATAATAAGTTATGTTTCTATCTAGGGCTAGGGTTAAACCTGGGACAAGTGGACTAACGGTAGTCAGTAAAGACCAATCATGATAATAGAGGAGTGAGGTGAAGGATGTATTCCAATATGATGAGTATGTCATCTAGGAATAGTGACATACACAAAGTATGTTGTAAATCTTTGGCCAAAGTATCGCAAGTTGCTGGTTGCGTTGTCCTATGTCACCAAGTTTAAAACAACGTGATATCAGATGAATATTGGTAATAGATATTAGATATGTTCTTTAAAATAGATCACTCAATACCTGGTGTAGGGTAGAAAGACCAGGTATATAAAGTATATGATATGTATTCAATACATAAGATAACATAAATAGATCAGTAGCTTACTGAGTTATGGAATGAATAGATTGGTGGATCATCGAGTCATTATAGCTGCATATGGTTATCTATTTGAATTTGATTGGCATGGAATGTTTGTTTTGAATAATGATTTATTTAGAACAGTGAACATTATATATTAAAAAATAAAAATCCCTTGTTTCTAAAGTCTTAAAATAAAATGAATGTTACAATAATTATATTAAACTCAATCAACCATTTATACATATTGATAGCCGGATAACAAACAAAAAGAGGAGTTGTAACAATGCAACAACCAAATTAAAATATAGTAAGTAGCTTCCAAATCACATCCTCGGGGAAGCACAAATGAATAATCACAAAAATATTGCTAAGACTATATAACAACTTTTGTATTGTTTGACTACAAACAATAATATGGTTTATAACCATATAACAACAATATTTAATTAATAAAATTAATTAAATAATTAATTTATATAATGCATAATTAATTAACCTTTTCAACATTCACCCCCTTAATTGTACATTGTCTCAAGAGATGAGGAGAGGAACTCTGAATTAACTCAAACTTTTCACGTGTACATTGATCAAAGGATACTTGTCAAAGATCACATAAGGAGCCCACACGAGATAGAAGGCCAAGACCAAGGGCACTAAGGAAAGTTCATATTCAGACTTAGCCAATTTTGAGCATGGAGACCTATTTTTAGAAGATGACATGCATGAAACACACCAACAATGCAAAGATGTATGTGCCATGCATTATCTATCTTTGGAGGATGGATCAAGAGTTTTGCATGGAGATGACCTAAGAATAGGATTGCACTTCAATTAACTACAAGATATCTATATATAGCACACTTGCATACATGACTATGCCTGTAAATGGCATGTGGCTATCAATAACATGCGGCCTATTTCTAGAATGGATAATGCAATGAAGGGAAAGTCCCCACCCTATATATATAATGTTAGGTACATAGTAAGTAGGGTGTGTGTTGTATGTGATGTGTGATGGATGTATGGGGTATAAAGATATACGCATATAATTAAATTCTTGTATCATATCCATACACATTGATATAGATTGACAATACTATAAGGAGCTTCGTGTTATTAATAGATGGAAGATATTGGCTGAATCTAAGTGTCATTCTATGTGTAATCGAGTAGTGCATGTTATTTATTCAATTATGATTTCTATTTAAACTTGTTCTTTCATAGATCCAAGGGTAGCATGCATTGTAGAATGATGGATTAGTTATGATCTATATGTTTCTTCCTTCATCATGCTAACATCCTACTATAACAACCCTAAAGAAGTACCTAGTACCTTTCGCATGCTTTAGGTGAGCTCGTCGAGGATGAGGATGAGTGATGTGCAATGCAACTAGGCTATTATCTGGTAAATTCTAGGCAACATCATTAGTTCCATTGCCATGACCTCTTTTTCAGTTGTTTTTAGGATGGTTCATGATGAATACGTACCGGTTAACTCTAGCAAGTATTGAGGAATGGATACACGATCTGGAGGAAGAATATGTACATGGCGGTTCAGTAGTGGATCTAAGTTTAACACACGCACTTAGGTAGAAAAAATTTGTATGATAGCTTATATAAGAGATTTTTGCTATCTTTCTAGTAGAACTATATGAGTGGCTTACTTCTTATGCATCTCAAAGGGAACTCGGAGGTATCGACACTTGTATGGACATAGGAATAATTTTAGGCTCTTTATGATGTTGATCTAATCTGGAATCATGCTATTGATACGTGGTTTCATGATGTTCTAAATAGTTATATATTACGGAATATTCAATTTTGATGTACTCTTTCCCGAGGTATCTAAATTTTAGTTTTGTGGTATCCAAGAGGAGCATATTTATAGGTATTCCACTTGGTGATCAAGATTTTGATGGTAACTTTGAACCTAGAGAGTAAACCGATGGCTAACTAAACTTCACCACATGAGGGCAGGAACAAGTTTGATGAAAGATGGAATACCTAGTGATAGAGAGGTAGAGAGAGGAAATGTGGCTTAAGTATAATGAGGCATGCGAGAGGGAGAGAGAGAAGAAGCATTCCATTTAGAAAGTATGGCATTGAGGAGAGAGATGGCTTCATGAAGGATTTACATCTCACATAGGAGACATGGAGCGAGCAGCATCAGGAACTCCTCCATCTTGGAAAACATGATAGAGATCCACCCTCAGCCTCACATAGAAGTGTGCTAGCAGAGACTACCTATTTGTGGGTGCATATTCATCCACCTAGTGACCTAGCCCTTGCGCTTGGTTTTTCAATATCTAGTATGACAAGTAACTAACAAGCTAACTTGGGAAGTAAGAGAGTAGGATTAAGTTAGGGATCAAGTATATCAATGGCAGATAAAAGATTCAATTTTATTTGGAGGAAATTCTTAGGCACATTATCATAGAATGTGAGTGCGAATGTTGGATTCACCTCGAAAATGAAAATTCCTCACAGACTGTAGAAGTTCAATATAGTACTACTTTTGAGCATGGGGAGTACATCTAAAGGTCCTATTTTAACTACAAGTGGAGGATCAGGAGGTATAGGTGGTTCTATTTCTAGTGGATCTGGTGGTTCTGGAGGAAGAGGGAACACAAGAGGTTTTCAATCAGGTGGTCAAGGCCTGTACACAACCATAGAATATCTATATGGAAATGTCTCTTCATCTCCAAGAATATAGAGGTATAGAGGATGCTGTCGAACATGTGCATATGTGTGAAATATTGTGGTGCACTAAAGGGATCATGGATGCTAAGCATAAGGCAAGTCAATTCACTACTACATTACATGGGCATGCACACAACTGGTATAGGAAGTTTGACCCTGATCAAACTTGCGTGGATTATGCATTATTAAGGCATTTTTTTTTGAAATAGTTCCATGTCCCTAAGTTTGAGCAGAAGAGTATAAGTGCACTCAAGGATATCAAGCAAGGCACTACTGAGAGTGTATGTGAGTATGATGCTCATTTTAAGACACTTCTATCTAAGCTATCTTATGATATTCATGCTAGCCAACATGCACAATGGTTCATTGGAGGATTGATTACACCTTTTAGAAGGAACTGTCATATAAGACATACATTGATCCATGCAAAGCACTGGAAGTAGCTTTGCATGTTGAGGTAGTTGGGAGCATTGACACTGGTGTTAGTCCATTCCTAGAGGCACAGATTGTAGTTATGGAAAGAAGTTAGAGAAGCTATCAGAAAATTCATCCCATGAAACACACTCAGGAATTTGGTGTATAGATTATGAAGTGGAAGGTCACACCAAGGATAGTTTCCCTTACAGATCTGTATGCTCATTACTGTTGGATTGTGAGATCTACCATTTGAATCATGATGCTAGTCATTGTCCTTTTTCAGCACATGATAAGGAAGAATGCATATTATTTTGCAAGATTTGCAGTCCACAACCCATGATATTGAGGAATGTCTATTAATTGGTTAGATCTAGGATGTTATAGACATTGGGGTATGATAGACAAGTATAACAGATAATTCTAAGGGTAAGAATGAGCACCAGGATCGAGATCATAATCAAACATGCTATGACAAGAATGAGGGGCATTTTGAAGGAGGTCATGGAAGGGTACATGGATATCATGGTGGATATGGAGGATGTGGCCGTGGTGGAGGAAGAGGTGAGTTCCCTTGTGGAACATGTTATATGTGTGGATATCCTAACCACTATAGGTGTGAATGTCCTCAGAATATTACATGTTCTTTCTATAGAAATAACCATAACTATGAAGAGTGCCTAGACTTATATGAGCATATGAGTAAGCAACATAAGCAAGAAAACAAAGGCATCGGGATGGTTAGAATCCAACACATGGTAGAAGATTAGTGGATGCCCAAGGTAGTAGAAGGACTTGAGGGATTGACAGTGAATATTACTACATACCCTGAAGTAGTGCATGTAAGAGAGGAATTGCACCAAAAGCCTACGATCACCAAGGAGGAGGTTTTGCATGCAAGGTACCCAGATCCTGCTCATCAGAAGGAAGTTTACCAGGATACCATGGAAGTGCTAAGGAATCTTTAGGGTGAAATACAATACCTAAAGGAGTATAGAAATCATGAGACAGTACCCAAATTAATATCAATGATTTGTGAGAGGTGTACAAGATGTTACGCTAGGAGAACATTATTCCACTATTAGGAAGTTGGTTAAAAGGGAACACTCCGTGTGTAAGTCTTGAGACCAGGAAGGCATATTCTGCATGTAAATCTTCCCTCGATAGCATTGACTATGACAAATAAATTATTCTTAATGTTGTTGTAGATGGGTGGCTATTAAGAAACATATTTATTGATACAGTACAAAAAGTAAATGTGCTTACATTAGATGCATGGGTACAAATGGGAGGCCTCCATTGCAGCCATCATCTAATGTGTTATTTATGGCAAACTAGACTAAGGCCACTCCCATAGGAGTTTTGAAAGATGCATCTATAACTATACAAGGAGCCAAGTTCACGAGGATTTTGAGGTCTTAGCACTTGCATAAGAAGACAATTTTCCAGCCCTTCTTGGGTGCCCTTGGTGTTATACAAATAATGATAAATTGAGATTCAATAAGGGGTATATCAGCTTTGAAAACAAGGAGGAAAGGGTTGTGATACCTTTGACAGATGGGAAGTCTACACCATATGTTGAGCCTCTAAGTAAGGAGGACTTAAATAGAATTTATGTATGCGCTATTCAAGACCCAGAGGTTTATGAGCCATCCAAAGAAGGTATTTACAAAGTGGGAGGATTCTCATTCTATTAGTGATACTACGAGTATTTCTTGAGTATTTCTTGTGATAATTGGGCTCATGGTACAATTGAATTAGTAGGGCACAAGATGAAAATCACGGTTGTGTGAAATAATGGAATTTGTTCGATTCGACGGATAGGCATCACAGTACCTTGGTACAAAGGGGGAAGAAGATCTTCCTACATTTTTGAAGGCCATGGAAACATAGTGGACATATAAAATTAAGAGAAGAGATATGTTAGTATATACCTTGCATAGGACAACAAAGGCAGTGGGTAGGGTAATCTTATAAAATGGGAAGAGATTGGATTCACTTTTTCTACTAGGTTTATAAGGAACAATGCACCTATGCAGATTTACACTTATCATCATGATCAACCTATTGACATCACATTCGGCGGTGTGAGAGACTGCATAGACAATAGGAGCCAGGAAGCATTACCACCTTCACTCTGGGTGCATAGACTATATTCTATTCTAAAAGATGCGCATGCACCGTATGTATATATGCATAACTACATCGAGACCGGAAATTGACAATATTTGTTGCAAGAATGATCTAGACCTTTGACTACTTCTTGACTAAACCTCTTGTAGAAGAGGCATTAAAATTTTCAAGCACTTAACTATGGGAGATGGTGCAAAAATAAAGAACATATTTAAGGAATTATTTGGTGAGGCAAGAGTCCGAGCACATTTTGAAAAGGAAGAAGAAATGGAATCCATACTACTTGAATGTGCTTTCCTTGAGAAAGAGAAAGGAAAGATGGTTTACATCATGGATGATGAGGAAGTTGAGAACTTGGATATTAAACATTCACAAGGGGTGTGCGAGGTCTTGGATAGTGCAAAAAAGGATATGCACACCTACCATGAACCCATGAAGACAAAGAAGGTGAATATAGGTTTGGAGGTTGAGCCTAAGGAGGCCATAATTGGAGACTACTAGTTAGACTCAGAGGTAAAAAAGATCATCAAGTTACTCAAGGATTATCAGGACTTATTCCCTCGAGGGTATCATGAACTTAAAGGCGTGCATGAATCACTTGGGGAAATGAGGATAAAACTTAAGAAAGATGCATGGCCGATTAGTTAGAAAGAGACCTTATAGAATGAATCCTAATTTGTTTTAAAAGGTAAAAGAAGAAATTGATAAAATGTTGAAATCTGGAATTATCAAGCCCCTTGATGAGTCGAGAATGGGTTAGCCCGATGGTGATTAGGAACAAGAAGGATGCAGAAAAATTAGAATATGTGTGGACTATAGGGGAGCTGAATGCTTCATATGTCATAGATCCATTCCCTACGCCATTCACCAAGGAAATACTAGGAGTTGCAGGGTGTGAAATATATTCCTTCACAGATGGGTTTTTTGAGTATCATTAGAGTTATGATTGCTTAGGAGGATCAAGAAAGACAACATTTACTACGAATGGGGTAAATTTTCCTATCTTTGTGATGCCTTTTGGATTTAAAAATGCGCATGATGTATTCTCACGCATAGTTGTTCGAGGAATTCAAAGATTTTATTCATAACTTTACAGTCTACCTAGATGATTGGACGAAATATATGGCTTGTGAAAGATCATTGTGACAATCTGCATTAATGTTTGAATGATGTGAGATAGTTTAGTATCTCTTTAACATCAAGAAATGCATATTTTCTATGCTATTTGGGATACTATTAGGACATATAATCTGTAAGGAAGGTTTACTTGTTGATCCAACCAAGGTTGTAGTCATTTTAGGCCTAGAAACACCTACTAGTCAAAGACAAGTGTGTGGATTTTTAGGTCATACGGGATATTATAGAAAATTCATCAAAGGGTATGCCAAAATTTTTACACCCTTGGAATATTTCTGAAAGGGAAAGGTACATTTTATTGGGAGAAACATTAGCGACACGTTTGAGATATTAAAAGAGAAACTTACTATCACACCCATTTTGTGCTTTCCCTCATGGGATAAACCATTTCATGTGCATGTGGATGCTTTTGGCATGGCCATTGGCATTATGTTAGCTTAACCTGGTGAAGGTATTGTAGATAATGCAACTGTTTTGCTAGTAGGAAGCTAACTACTCTTTGCTAGGAAACGGAATTATACAACTATAGAGTGTGAAGATTTGTCAATGATCTATACATTACACAAGTTTTGATAGTACTTATTAGCAACACTATTTGTGTTTTATACATATCACATGGCATTGAAGTACTTAGTAAATAAGCCAATCTTACGAGGGGTGTATATGCATATGGGGATCCTATTTTAAGAGTTTGACTTCACATGATTGTGGTGAAGCCAGGAAAAGCAATTCTAGACCAGACCATTTATCTAGAATCAATTCGGGAGAGGACACACAAACAATTGAAGAAATCATGCCGGATGCATAGTTATATAGGTTACAAAACACGCCCATGGAATTAGAAGACATTGTTGTCTTTCTATACACATGTATGACACTAGAAGGAATGAAAGCATTAGAAAATAAGAAGCTTGATATATACGCATGCACATTTATGTTAATCAAAGGTGGTGACCTTTACAAGCTAGGTAGAGATGAAGTATTACGATGTTGTGTATTAGAGCATGAGTGTAAGGATATCATGGAAGAAGCTCATGGTGGTATTGTATGCAGAGGCCATTATGCAGGTGATGTGACCGCTTAGAAGATCTTGCTTCTGGATATATGGTGGAGACATTATATAAGGATTGTAAAGAATATTGTAAGGCATGTGATCATTATCAGGCACCTAAGAAAACAAGGGAAAGAGATGAGATGCCTTTGAGAGCAATTAATAGTTTTGAACCATTCGAGAAATGGGCCATTGGCTTTGTAGGACCTATTTCACAAGCTATGCATAGGACTAGATTGCGCTATATCATTACATGCATAGATTATCTCACATAGTGGGTAGAATTAACACCTACGAAGGACCGTACATCAACTACATCAGCTAGGTTTCTATGGGAGAATGTTCTTACAAGATATGGATGTCCTTAAGCTTGAAAAAGTGATAGCGGTACGAAATTTTTGAATGAGACAATTAGGATCCTATTAAATGAGTTTATGGTTACACACCATAAAACTTCACCTTACCATCCTTAGGCAAATGGAACGCTGAGGCCTTCAACAAGATTTTGAGCTAGACTTTGACAAAAATTTGTGATGTTGGAAGAAAGGATTGGGATGACAAAGTATCATTTGTTCTTTGGGCATATAGAACAACTTACAATAGATTGAACAAAGCCACACCATTTCAGTTGGTTTTTGACACGAAAGCTATTCTCCTATAGAATTTATTTTACCTTTTTGCACATTGCGCATGCTGGAGGTCTAGCTAATGAACAAGCTTTAGAAGAGTGTATCGAGAAGATGATTCAACTGGATGAGAACCAAGCCATAACACGATGGAGTTAGAAGAAGGAAAAGGCCAGCAGAGAGTATGACATGATAGAAATATAAGGGATAAGAAGTTTGAGATTGGAAAAATGGTACTTCTTTATGACTCAAAGTTCTTGCACCATCTAGGAAAGCTCAAAGTACATTGGTTGGGGCCATATATCATCACTTATATACTTGAATTAGGTGCTTTCCAATTAGAAGCACTTGATGGAACATGGATACCCGATTACTTTAATGGGAGTAGGTTGAAGCCCTACTATAAATAAGTCTTCTTGGTGTTTGTAATAAGGTAGTATTTCCATTTAGATTAGGTTTTCAATTCTATATTTCCTTAATGTGTTTCCTTTATTATCGCTATTCTTTGTCAATTTATTTGTTGTTTTTATGTAATAAGCATGCTTGCGCACATGAAGCTAATTAATATGTGAATAATGTCTATGCGTAGAGGACTGCACATACCTTTCATGTGGGGTGGCTATAGTTATCTAAGTAAAATACTATGGGAATCGAAAGGATGAAAGGAATAAGTTGCTATGGGTGTGCTTTAAGTCAAAAGAATATTTCTTTTCAAAAGTGACCAAGGATGGAGATGAATGAAAGAAAAATATAACATGAGGTAAGTGGAGGCCATGATAACTACCAAGAGAAGGTACGGTGACAAGGTACTCGGTGCAAGTGAGTGCATCGAAGAGAAGTCTGTGACTAGAGGGTAGAAGACATGCTAGAAGGTTATAGTCAAGTTGTGAATATGTACCACATGGAATGAACAAATTTGGTCAATGAATGAGGGGATATTTACTAGGTGAAGGAGCAATTAATGCATCAAAATTTGAAAAACATTATATAAGGATGGAATACGGATTCATTTTTACCATTGAACTAAGAATATTTGAGGAAAGATCCAAGTACGAATGGGGTGTGGTGTGAAACCAAGCATGACAACCGAGATCTGTGTGAAAAGAAGCTTGTGTCCCAGTGGTGAAGGGTTTGAGAAAAGCAAGGAGACAGAAAAGAGTTAGGTTATGAATTTTCCACCTAGGGCACGATTGAATCAAGCTAGGGTTTGATTTTCAAATTTGTAGAGTTAAAGAGTAGACGTTTGCAAAGGTAAAAAAATGGCACCTAAGAAGGCATCTCGTAATAGTAAAAAGGAAAGAATAAGGAGATTGTCAAGGAGGAAGATATGGCACCCAAAAGCCATTTTTAGAAATGCAATATCCATAAGGAGTCATCATTGGCCAAGGGAGTAGGACTCACCCATTAGAAAGAGAAAAGTAAGTGAATACAATCACAAGACTTTGGAGAACAAGAAGGAGCTCGATTCCTTGCTCACTGCTAGGACAAACAAGTGCACAGAAGATGACATGCCGTTTATGACGATGCAGGTGAGAAGCTTCTAAAGAGAATTAGGGTCTACCAATTATATGAGCTTCCATATTTCAGGAAGTATGATCCCTTGTATCAGTGGCTCATGATCGGGTGCACAAGGACTTCTTCTACTTTGTAGGACGTAGAGTTAGAATCTCATATGCGCTTATCTCATTAGTTATAGGTTTGAAGGCCATAGGAGAGGACATAAAAAGTGATCTCATAGATAAAGCCATGATTTTAAAGACCAAAAAGATTTGGGGTACTTGAAGGGTCCGCGTGGTATGGATATAGACAAATTAAAGAACTATCTAGTTGTGCAAGCAATAGCACACCTTGTTACAAAGTTGAATGATCAAGAGCGGTGGTCATAGGTAAATACTATGTGGTTACACATGACACGTAAGATGTAAGAGGAGAAATATACAACATTGCAAGCTATATTATAGAGAAAATAGTCAAAGAAGCGCATACATGAGGGAAGATCAGCTTTGGGGCTGTTCTACTATCACTGGTATTCATGGAGATTGGAGTACCAGACAGACTGAAGGAAAAAGTATGGGAATACCCCATGGAGAACAACTCACTAGCTGAAATATTTAGCAAGTATCTATGTAAAGGGGCCATGAAAGACGATGTAAATCAAAGGGTGGAGAAATGGTATGACAGGCTCTACATGACATTTGAGGAAGAGTGGCGCATCCCAAAGGACCTACCAATAGTGGTAGGGAAACAATTCAGTTTTTGTATATCAACATTTCTACATTCAAGGTTCTTCCCAATGAAAGATGGAGTCTGGAGCCCTTGGTGTAAATTACCTTATGCATTCACTACAAGGTATTTCCAAGCATCTGTTCATAGATTTACTAGACACGCGCTGACTGGTATTCATTGTAGATAAGGTAGACTGCGACTACCATATGTTGAGGAAGAAGTATGTGTATCCTGATAGAAGTGCTTATATAGAGAGGATCATTTCAAAGGTGCTGAATATTAAGCCAATAAGTCTCGTTGTAGTACATGTGGGGGCAGCATTGGTGTATCTCCAACTGAAGCCAAAGATGGAGAATAACAAGTATGTTGAAGGTGAGTTTGCACTTCTAGTACCAACAAAAGGAAATCATATAATGGAGAACATCCCAGCCCCTAAGCCTATAAAGCCAATTAAACTAGAGGATGAGGAGGATGAGAGCACAAAGATAGTGGTGGTTTTGAGCATAGAGGTAGGAGACATTCTACAAATAAGGGTGAAGTTGAGTGCACCATTACACCAACTCCCGACCATAAGAGGAGGATGATTAGGACTTGAATGTAGTCCAAGGGAGAACATGTTTAAGAGGGTGTTTGGGAGAACAAGGACGCAAGGTGCTACTCTAACCCCACTTGTGTAGATCACCTAGATCTCTCCAAAAAAAGAGGTAACCATGTAAAGGAGGAAACTAAAGTTAATTGAGGAGGTGGAAGATTTAGAGGAAAGGGTGCCTAATTCTCCTACACTTACAGGTGAACATAGAAGAATAGGATGAGGAATCAAAGGAAAAGAAGAGGACAAGAAAAGACCAGAAGAGACAACTACAGAGAATGTTTAGGACATGGAGACACAAGTCCTAAATTTGGAAGCTAAAATCCCTAAGCGAAATAGTCTAGAAGAATAAGTGGAGAGCACATTCCACCAACCATGGGGTATCACAGAGGACAAGAAAAATTGTTCACGCCCGCTTCCAGGCAGCATGATAGCATAGAAGGATTTATTCAGCTAGGAGCTAATGGATGATGATATGGTGACTATGCGCACTCAAATGAAGCTATCATGGTCAATGCACACCCACATGGATGAGCCTGAATTTGATTTGTGAGAAGAGTCATGTGTTTTGAGATGACTGAAGAAGGCACCCCAAGCTAGACACATGACGGTAAAGCCTACTATCATGTTAGATGAGTAGGTCAGCAACGCATTGGTGAAGGTTTCTGCTAAGGTGGCTAGAAGAAACATGGACAAAGCTGCAACAATCAAAGCACTTTGTGCAAGGAGATGAAGGAAAAGGATGCAGAGATAATGCACATAACGCAAGAGAGGGACTTCACGTAGAATAAAAATGAGGTATTTATCAGCATCACAGAGGAGATTGGGGATAATGTCATTAGAGAAAGGCCACACTTGGAGGCCAAGGTACCACAGATGTTTCCTTCAGTGATACACTATGTAGGAAAGTTGGTGGACTTGGTACTTGAAGATGAACCTCTGCACATGCCAGCACCAAGGAGCTCAGAGAAAGATGCTTGAATGAGAGAAAGCATCAGTGATGCGAAATATTGCATCTTATGAAGGGTTATTGCAAGCATTACAAGAAGTATTGAAGAAAGTAAACTAGGATTTAAACATATACACAACTCCAGAGGTGCTTATCAACATAAATATCCTAGAAGAAAACAATGAGGTCCAGAAAGTGATGAAGGATGAGACATTAGGCCACATAGAAAGATTGTCAATTGTTAAGCAAAATCACAAGGCCCTGGCAGCAACACAAGAGCCACACAAGAATTGGTTGGAAGAGCTTGGGAAGCTAATGCATAGAAGATGGGTCTTTTAGAGCGATAATGACATCAATGTCTAGTGTTTTGTTGGTTCTACAGATAGAGAAAGGAGAGATTGCGAGGGATGAGTTGGAATCCATTGTTGTGAATATTCTAGAAAAAGTAGAACAAGTACTCACTGAATGGCAGGTTTTGGAGGCCAAAATAAAGGAGGAGTATCCGAGTTTATACTTCAAACCGATACAGAGAGGCTTCCTCATAACCTTATAGAAATTATTTATTTATCTACATTCTTTCATTCTTATTCTTTCCATTCTTCTATTCTTTACTTCAAAATTTGGAGATACCCATTATTGGGATGACAATGAGATTAGCGTGGGGTAATGTTGATCAAAGGATACTTGTCAAAGATCACACAAGGAGTCCATGCATGATAGAAGGCCAAAACCAAGGGTGGAAGGATAGGAAGGACCCACACAAAGAAGGCAAGTTCAAATTTTAGGACTTAGCCAATTTTGAGCATATAGACCTATTTTTAGAAGATGGCATGCGACACACAACAACAATGAAGATATGTGTGCGCCATGCATTATCTATCTTTGGAGGAGCAGATCAAATCATTTTGCATGGAGATGAGCTAAGAATAGGATTGACACTTCATTTAACTACAAGAGGTCTATAGATAGCACACTTGCATGTGTGGCTATGCCTGTAAATGGCGTGTGGCTATCAATAGCATGTAGCCTATTTCTGGAATAGATAATCGAGTGAAGGGCAAGTCCCCACCCTATATATATGATGTTAGGTACATAGTAGGTGTGTGTGTATGTATGTGTGATGGATGTATGGGGGTATAGAGATATACACATATGACTGAATTACTGTATCAGATCCATATGTGCATTGGTATAGATTGACAATACTGTAAGGAGCTTTTGTATTTATTAATAGATGGAAGATATTGGCTGAATCTAAGTGTCATTCTGTGTGTAATTGAGTAGTGCATGTTATTGATTCAATCATGATTACTGTTTAAACTTGTTCTTTCATAGATCTAAGGGTAGCATGCATTGTAGAATGATGGATTAGTTATGAATCTATATGTTTCCTCCTTCATAGTGCTAACATCCTGAGTACAACAACCCTAAAGAGGACCTCAGTATCTTTACGTGCTTGGGTGAGCCGTTCAGTCAAGGTTGAGTGATGTCTTAGCATGACTAGGTTTTATCTCGTAAATTATAGGCTACATCACATGCAAGTGAATTTATGAATATATCTTCCTATTATTTAGCTCATTGGAAAAAATTCAAGCTAGATGTTATACTTAAACACATGTTCACGTATGAAATGAACTTGTACCTCAATGTGCTTTGTTATCTCATGAAAAACTTGATTGCGAAGAAGTTTGAAAACACTTTCATTGTCAACATACATGGTGGTCATTTTTTCCTGTGGCATTCAAAGTCTTTCCAATATGTGATGTACCCATAGCACTTCACAAACAACTTCTCCCAGAGCGATACTCAAACTTCTATGGAAGAGAAAGAAACTAAGTGTTGTTTATTTCTTCCCATGATATTGGTCCAAATCCCATAAAGAATAAAAATCTAGAAGTGGATTTTCTATCATCAATGTTACCAAAGCATGATCTAAATTTGAATATCCAACAAGAAGAAGTTATCATTCTTCTTGTATTCTAGACAAATGTCCACCGATCGCGTTTGAGATATCTCAATATGCACCTTGCACGCTTTCTAATGAAAAATTTGGGTTCCTATATGAACTGAATAAATAGCCCATTACAAAGCTGATATCTAGTCTAGTGTAGGTCAGGTAAATGAGACTCTTGATCAAATTCCAAGTAGAGAGTGGCACTTATCTCGAGAGATGGATCCGAATGAGATAACTATAATCTGTTCTCCATAGGTGTAGCAATTGGTGTGCAATCCATCATCCCAAATTTCTCAAGCGTTGTCTTGGTATATTTCAACTGAGAAAAAAATTTGATTCTCTTTCTGCCATACTTCCAATCCAAGACAATAGTGCATCATCTTGAGATCAGTCATGTTGAATGATTGATTAAGATCTTTCTTTGTTGCATCGATCATATTCACTGAACTACCATTGATGACTAGATCATCGACATAGAAAACAAAATTTACAATCTCCCCCTTATGTTTTGAGGTAAATATTGGGATTGTATGGATTTATAACAAATCCATGTTGTATGAGATGCTCATCAATCTTGATGTACCATGCCCGGGGTGCCTCTTTTTGGCCATACAGAGATTTTATAAGTCTTCATACCTTTTCTTCTTGACTAGGTACTACATATCCCGAGGTTGAGTCATGTATACTCTCTTTTAAATCTATGTTTAGGAAGGCACTTTTACGTCCATCTGGGTGGAATTTCCAGCCAAAACTGTGCAAGCTAGAGAAAAGATAATCTGATTGTTTTGATCTTAGTTGTGGGAGAAAATGTCTCCTCATAGTCTATGCCTTCTTTTGTGCATACCCCTTCGCTACTAGTCTCTCTTTATACGTGTCCACCGTCCCATCTCGCTTTATACTTTAATTTAAATATCCATCTCGCATCCAATGGGTTTCTTCCTGGTGGAATATTGACAAGCTACCAAGTGTTATTTTTCATCACTGGTTGATATTCGAGTAATCCATGGCATCTTTCCAAGATTTTTACCGTAGGGCTTCCTAGAATGTAGAGGGCTCATCGATTCAATTACTCGGTCATCAAAGAAAATTTAACTTATTATCTTGCTTTACTGTGAGTCGGTGGTCAGTGGTGGATGTATCTAGTGGAGCATCCATTCTTGCATCTCGTAATGTGTTAGTACACCACTTGGGCATATGTTCATCAATTGTTCCCGTGGGGTAGTGGTTCTATCTCGATCAACACCATCATCACCATCGTCACTTTCATCATCCGAGGGAACATCAGCTTCAGTTTTTACAACTAAAGAAAATCTACATCTAGTGAGTCTAGAGGAGGATAATTTTATTTCTTCTTCTAAAAAACTCAACATCTCTACTAGTGTATAATTTTCTAGTCTTTGGATCCATCAATCTATACCCAAGAGTCTCTTCATTGTACCCAATGAAGATGAGTTTATATGACTTCATGTCCAATTTATTTCTATTTTCTTGGGTATGTGCATACTTTCTTTGCACCCAAATACTCTAAGGTGTGAAATAGATGGTTTTTACTTTGACCATGTTTCTTGTGGTGTTACTCCTTCAAGAGCATCTGTGGGAACTCTATTCAACAAATACACTTCTGTTTTTACTTCTTCTACCAAGAATGTCTTTACAAGTCTAGAATCATCGATCATGCATCGCACCATTTCCATGATAGTAGAATTTCTTCTCTCAACAACACCATTTTGTTATGGTGTGTGTGGAGGAGGCATTTGTTGATGAATCCCATGAGTTTATAGGTAGTCTCTGAACTCGTTACTTGTGAATTCCCCCCCTTGATCTGAGTGGAGAGTTTTGATGTGATGACCAGTTTCATTCTCAATTACTACTTTAAAATTCTTGAAAGTTTTAAAAGCTTCACTTTTCTTACGAAGACAAAAAAATCACATTTTCCTTGAATAGTCATCAACACAAAGCATGAAGTACTCAAACATAGAAAGACTTGGTTGCATCGAACCACAAATATCGTATGAACTAGGTCAAGTTTCCATGAGCTTGAAATGTACTCTTTTGGAATGAAGCTCTGTGTTGTTTGTCTACTAGGAAGTGAGGACACTTGTGCCAGTATCCTTCTAAAAAGATGGTATCCCATGTACCATATTATGCCGGTGAAGTGTCTCAAGATATTTGAAACTTCCATGACCAAGTCTCTAGCCACAACTATGCCGATGTGTAGAGTTCTTAAGCACAAGTTCTTGATCGTCTTTGTGAACAAAATCAAGTTAGAACATGTGTCCCACATTGGAGGCTTTTACAACTATTTTTGAGCCTCGTGATTTATCTCGAATCAAACATGTTTTCTTGCCAGAATGACTATAAAAGTAAAATTTTAGGTTGTGATCAAGGATTTTACTAAATGAAAGAAGATTATTTATCAACCCAAGGACAAATAAGACATCCGATAGTCTACCAGCATGAACCAAGGGGTGGAGAAATGTTCCCAATCCCTAAACTATATATGAAGAATCATCTCCCAACAAAACATGATTTTAGGTATGGTGTGTCCCTCATTGAAATAAACCAATCTCTCATGACGATAATGTGTCGAGTTTCCCGAATCAACATACCAAACATCACTAGATGACATGGATGGTTCACTTGATCAAGTAGTGAACAAGTAGTCTTCATTGTCTAAGCTGTTCTTGCCAACAATATTTCCTTACAGTGATGGGGTCTTCTTTTCTAGTTCCCCTTTTTCTACCCATGATTGTTGTTAGAATGTCCTTTGTAAGATTGTTGTTGTTGAGGTCCAAAGTTTCTATATGAACCTTTTTGTAAGTATTATACCAACAATCTTTTAGGTCATGCCCTCTTTCGCAGATTGGACATTGCTTCTTTATTGTTTGTCCCCCTTGATACTCGATTTTGATTTTGGGACTTTTGATAGAAATTAAGTTTTCCTTTACCTTTCCTTTCCATTTTTGATGTGAAGAAAGTATCTACTCCGCTATCATCATCCTTATTATGTATGGATTCCTCTTGTTACAATAAGTTTACCAAATTTTCAAAACTAACGGTGTATTACATGTTTAGTGTTGTAACAAAATGTGGTAAGAACAATGGGAACAAGAGAATCATCTCGAGACTACTTCTCCCAGGGCTATAAGTGAAGCCCTCAACTCTGCAAATCTTCTTAAGAAAGCTTAAATTTCTCATTCTTCTTGAACTTTAATGTGTGTAACCAACTCGTAAATTCAGATAACATTCTTGTTCTTTTCCTTATATATTGTGCTCAACTTATCCCATGCTTCTTTGGTCATTGTGGCATCTCAAATGTGGGGTTACACATATTTAGACACTCCAAACAAGATGACAAGTTTGGATTTTTGATCTGCTTTCTATCAATCTTCATCTCGCTTATGTTGTATTAGTTGTTGATCTGGTTAAAAAGTACCATTCACAAAAGGCCAAATCTCTTCAAACTCAAGTTGTGTCTTGATTTTTGTCTTCCATGCAGCATAGTTATTTCCTCCGAGTAATTATAATTCCGTAAGAAAAATTTAAGGGCATTGGTGCCCATTTTATAGAGATCACTAACAAAGTTTTGTCTCTTATCACCAGAGAAGTATAAGGTCTCCCAATCTATATGTCGTTAGTCCGATATACTGAACCTTTCTATATAGTGCCCTTCTAATATACGGTGGTACATGGAAGAAGCTTACCATTTCTATATACCCAACAAAGATCGTGAAAGAGGAATTAAAATACGTGAAGGAATTCAATACATGGTACCAAGATAGTACTCGAGAGGGGTCTGTGTGATTATTGACACCAACTCAAAGAAATATCCTCATACATCCACGTAACTTCATTATATACTTGGATAATTTTTCAGTCTGGATTTATGTCGTGCAATAATTCACAGAGATGGATGGGATGGCTCATAGTGTGTGCACTATGACGTTATTACTCCCCATAGATTTAAAGGTTGATTCCCAGATGATGTTGTTATAGCTATATTAGAGCGTTAAGTGTAGTAGTAGTCACAACATGAACTTTACCCGTAAGCTTCCCCAGGAGGCACTCGTATATACCGAATGCTTTGTGAATGAGATCTAGGATATCGTGAGCATTATAGAACCAATTTTTATTGTTTTGAATTACAAATTTCTGTCATTTTCGAAAGTAGATTACAATATTTGCAGTTGATTATGGCAACTCTATAAATTAGTACAATATATTGCAACATGTAATTACATTCAAAAATTTATAAAAACTTGAATGGCGAAGGATTTTTTTTTGTTTTACGGGCCCTGGTGGCCTTTAGAGCCCAATACAACCTACTACACCAAACAATTGCAAAAATATAGCTGAAAATATAATTTTTTGATAGGCCTCCTTTTGTAAAAAAATGCCAGAATGAAAAAACAAAGCTTAGTGGAGAATTTTTTTAACCCTAAATTAGGATTTTCTCGCTAAATATTTAGTGACCTATTTAGTTATAACTAAATGGTTTACTATTGGTTTTTTGCTAAATTTTCCTCCAAGTTTGGTGGTTTCACTAAATTTTCCTCCAAATTTCAAAATTGAAAAACTTGTTGTGTTTTTTGTGATTCAAACCATGCACCTCACACTTCTAAGTTTTTTTCCTCTATCCACTTAGGCTCTATGAGCGCTTGGTATTGAAATTTATCACAACTTGTATTTAAATAAAAAGAAATTCAATCTAACCTTTTTTAAAATGTGATGAAGACTTGGAGCGAGTTTTAGGTTTTCTGCATGAAGTGGATCTCTCTTTTTATCTCTTTGTAGCCACTATTTATTAAACTCATTTTTACTAATCTCCTCTGGCTTTTCTTTATGAAAGTGGGAGCATTGAAATTGATGCCCTAGTTTTTTATTTTCTTTCACTATTTTGTTGATAAGATTTGTGCTCTTTTATTTTTTTTATGCCTTTGTGTTGACCATTGTTTTTATGGAAGGGCATGTCCATCATTTTTTTCTTTTGCATGTTGTGGCCACCGATGATATTGCTTTGATTGCTATAGGTTGCAAAGTTAGTTAGAGGGACATATGGATGGAGGGAAGACATCTCGTGGCTTGGTTCACTCTCTCCCGTCGGCATTCACCATTTGTGCAGTTCTTCGTCAATGTGTTTATGACAAGGCACGCAGTACCATGAGGAGCTCTTGGAGGATGATTCCTAAGTCATTATTTAGATGGGTGTAGATTCAAGATTGTCCTCAACTTAGCATCTTTCAACACAAAAAGGACTCTAACCTAATGTTGCTCAGCCCTTTGAAAATGGGCTTGGCTAGAATGCAATGATACAAACTTTGTTTACAAGGCTATGAAATAACTCGCCTCTTTAGCCAATAGCTTGATCTGGCAGGATAGTGTGTGCTCAATGTATCACCGTAGATTAACTTTCCGGGAGCTCTACTTGTAATTTTAATTCCACATGTAGAAAAGCTCGTAGCAAATTTTTCCTAAGTGGGTGCACCAGTGCAAAAAAAAATTACGTTCCAAACACCTAGAATGAACAAGAGGTTGTGGGGATGCAGGGATGGGGCTGGGAAGCGTAGGAGGCTGCCCAAGCTCTCGGTTGCTGAAAATTCTTCTCCAATCTCCTCTATCTCATCTGACTATCTCTTCCCACACCTTCTCTCGCTTCACGGTCTAGATTTTCTCTGGCACCAAATGTAGATTGAGCAAAGGGTGGAAGTCTAATAATTGAATTAAACTCAATCAACCATTTACAATAGTGTAGGAGAAAATATTTATACATATTGGATAGCATGGGATACAAACCAAAGAGGAGTCAGCAACAATGAAATAACCAAATTAAAATACATAGAGCTTCCAAATCACATCTTCAAGGAAGTAGAAATGAATAATAACAATAATATTGATAAAACTATATAACATCATCCGTATTGTTTGACTACAAAGAATAATATGGTTTATAACCATATAACAACATTATTTAATTAATAAATTAGATAAATAACTAATTTATATAATGCATAATTAATTAACCTAAAGAGGATGACTTTGGTTTCCATGTTTGGAGTCTTAAGGACAAGAAAATATTTTGATCTAGAGATATTGTCTTTAATGAAAAAGTCATGTATAAAGATCTGTTACATATGCTTATGTGTGAAATACTACGGCATGAAAAATGGATCACAGCTTTTCTTAGTGCAAGGCAAGCCAATTTGCCACCACATTACAGGACGTGCCCATAGATGGTATAGTAAAGTTTTGACCCGATCGACTTGCGTAGATTATGCAAAGATCGAAGCATGCATTCTGAAAGATTTGTATATTCATGAATTTGAGTAGAATAGTATAAGCATGCTTAAAGATATCGATAAAGGAACTATGGAGAGTGTGCGTGAGTATGATGCCCATTTTAAAATGCTTCCATGTAAGCTTTCTCGATGATATTCATGCAAGCCATCATGCACAATGGTTTGTTGAAGGATTGATTACATCATTTAGAAGGGTGTTTCATGTAAGACATATACCTGATCCACACAAGGCATTGGAGGCAACCCTATGTGTTATGTAAGTTAGGATTATTGACATCGACATTAGGTAATTCTTAGAGGCATAGATTGCAGCTATGGAAAAATAGTAGAGAAGTTATCGATGAATTCAGCCCATGAAACACTCTCGTGGGATTTGGTTCTGATTATGAAGTGGAGGGACACACCAAGGATAGTTGTCCTCACAGGTCCATACGTTCATTGTTGTTAGACTGTGAGATTTTTCATTTGAATTGTGATGCTAGCCATTATCCTTTTCTACATCATGCGATAAGGAAGAACGTATCTTGCTATTGTAAAATTTTATGGTCCACAACCCATGATACTAAAGATTGTAGATTGATTGGTTAGATCCATGATGCCATAGACATTGGGGTATGGTAGAAAAGTGTAACGGATACTTCTAAAAACAAGAATGAGCACCAAAATTGGGATCACAATCATTTGTGCTATGATAGGAATGGAGGGCATTTGAAGGAGATCGTGGTGTTGGTATCCAAATTTGTTCTCCTTTTCAGCCTAAGTAAAGCATCAAAGATATAAAATGAATATTGAAGATAGATGGATCATGGTGTATTTCATTTTGTAGCTAGGGATATGATCTAACTAGCACTCAAATTTGTGGAGAGATGGATAACACTCAAATAGGACTTGATCTTTTCCTAAATTTTTTAGGATGTGCCTTTCAACCAAGGTAAGAGGACCTATTTTGTAACCCTCAAATGGTGAAGGATATGAAGATATCCCTAAATTTGTGCAAATAGTATGAAAAGGGCCTTGGGAAAATATGATCAACACTCCAAATCTGACTTTCACAAGTTGTCACTTCCAGATTATGGAGATACTTTCAATGCAAGGCAAGGGTTACTTAAGACATTTTGAAATCCTGATCTGTTCTGCATACTTTAGCAAATGGATTTTGATCTTCTGTGGGTATACAAGTCAAAACAGGGGTAAAACAAGGTAGGATTAGTTGTTTTTCAATTATTTTTTGGGTGGAAGTTTAGATAAGACAAACCAAGGTCTGTCAGACCCTTTGAGGATTTTAGCAAAATATGGAGAAACTTAATAGTAAAAATTATCAAAATGGTTAATCATCCCTTCAACCTAGGATATGTTCATTAAATGGAGGCCCAAGTTATCTACACTTTTCCACACAATATTTGATCATCTATCACAAAATCTTGAGTTATAATGAACCAATGAAGCATTTAGCAATCACTATTTAATCATGACCTAAGGTGCACCCAAAGGTTTACAAACAATCTTTGAAATCAAGGAAAGTAAAGTGATTTTAAATTTGTTTATCTCTTTATCAAATGAAAGCTCTTCTGAATGTGAGATTGCAAATGCCACTAAACTAATCACAAGAAATGAGACCATGTATGATCAAGAGAGATTTTAAACACAAGACTACAATAGGAAACAAGAAACACAAATTTGAAATGCATTCTGAAACATAAGTGTATGCAAATTTTGCCAAGAGACAACACAAAATAATCCAGAAATGATCAAATTTATTAGCAAGGGAATGTTTCAAGAAAAATATCAGAGCTTTTGATGGCTTTACAACTGAAACCAACTCAACATGATACAAATCTGATGTAAAAAGGAATTAGAAATGGTTCTCAGGTGGTTTCTCAGAGAATGGGCTTCTTCCCAGATTTTCCCGTGAAATTTTTAGTTTTCCAAGGCTTTTTTAAACTCTTCCAACCCTTTGCATGAAAAATTCATGCAATATATAGCTTTCAATCTCCTTCAAGCCTTCTTTCCCAAGAAAATAATATGCTAAAGGATCAAATTTGTTACAAAAATTCCTCATGATTCGCAGATAGGGATGTTTAATATAACACGTCCAAAAAGTTGCCAATTGTCTCAAAAGAGATGAATCATTGCAAAATTTGCATCATTATCCATTGTGGAGGCATGTTTTTCATCTTCAAAGCATGCAAACCCCCTTCCTTTCATTATTTCATCCTTATCCCTCCAAAATTTGACTCAGAACTTTGGATTTGATATTTCACATTTTTGGATGGGTTAGGGAAAAAATTCATTTCAAAAACATCTCTGATCTTCAAATTGATCCTCAAAACTGATTGCATTAGTCCTTGCAGGAACAAACAACATGGATTTGTCAAAAATTCGATGAAAATTGATGCAAAAATGCATTTCCACACTTCCTGGAGCTCAAATGGCGGCCAAACTGAAAATGCACAATTACCATTGATCTTCCTTTATCCTTTAATACTGAGCCCTCCACGTGTCACAATGTGATTGGAAATGGGATTGGGATCACTTTTGACATTTAAACTTTTGCAAAAATGTAAAAATTTGACATTTTATTTGCTCCTCCACCCTTTGAAAATGAGCTTGACACATGTCCCAATGTGGGTCCCATTGGAATCGTAGACCGATTCTACACATTTCCACCTTTTTGGAAATAGAATTTTTTCCAAATTATCTCCGTGGGCCCGCATCTCTAATTTTGTCCTCGACACATGGCACAATATGACTCGGATACTGGAGTCACAACTCAATTTTAAACATTTTGCCTCTTTTGGAAAAAGGAAAATTTTCCATTTTTCCTCCGTGGCTCCACCTCCCACAGACTCGTGTCCTCACCGATTGGCAAAAGCAACGCTCTTATTTATATTTTATCAACATTTTCCACAAAGGAAATTTTTCACCATTTCCTCCACACTCCCACAACTCCACCTTTCCCTACCACTTGTCACCTTCTCGATTCATCTCATGAGCGTTAAGGCTTCAATTTTTTACCTTAACCCATTTTTCCAAAGAGTCAAAAATTCCTTTTTCCTCTAGCGGCCCGCTGATCCACTGCAAGCTTCAAATTTCCTCTTTGTTGGGGCCATGCCTTTTAGAATTTTAGTCCATTTTTCCAAAAAGGCAAAATTTCCAAATTGCCCCCAAAATCCCGAACCTCCACTTTTCCATCATGAGCAAAAATGCAAACAAGGCATTAATTCAACTTAGCAGGCCCACGACCTTTTTCATCACTTTAACATTTTTACCCCAAAAGGAAAAAAACTTCAAATACCTCTACAGCCCACCCTCTACTATTTTGACTTTTTTAACTACCACGTGTCACCCTCTGATTGGCTAAGGGCCTACGGACTTGTGGGGACAATTTAGACCTTTTTCCAAAAACACAAAAATGCTTAAGTTGCTCGAGTAGACCCGTCGAACCATGTCCAATCACAAACGACCACATAGGAGAAGATTTTTGAGCTAAAATTAGACGGGCAAAGGATGCCTGTATGACCTTTGAAAAACACAGAAATTGCCAATGAATGCTGAAGATGAAATTGACAGGAAAATGATGCCTATCTCGATCATCAAACATAGAAAATGCTAGGGATTCCCTAGAATTTCAATTTTTTTTATAATGACGAAAATTTCTTCAAATTAAACCAATCAAACATGTTTTTAAAGTATTTTTTATCATGGAATTGGATTTTCAATGGCATACAAGTGCAAAGTGATCAATTTTAAAATTCCACGATCGGGAAAAAAGGAAAAATGGCAGAGCCCACAGATTTTTGAAAAATTAGGGCACAAAAAAGGGAACACATGCAAATTTCTTTCAAATTGGGGCAAAACAACAAGTTTTTGAGAATTTCAAGGCATTCAATCTGGAGGGAAAATTTTAGACCACCAATTTAAGAGAAAAATGTTCCAGAGCATGCAAACCAAAGGAAAATTTAGGGTAAAATGGTGCAAGCTCAAAAATGGCACCAACATCGGCTCCTACTCAGGGATGGGCACTCCAATGAGTGCCATAAGAACAAAAGAAGTAGACCAAGTGTCAAAAACAACCATTGGGCAATGGAGCTCAAAAATGTAGGGTAGAAAAACTAGACCCAATCGACAAAAATGGCTACCAAGAACAAGGCAAACCACAAACTGACAAAAATAACAAAAAGAGAGCCAAAAAACAAAGACTATACACTATACAAGTGGTGCATACCTCAAATTTGGGGATTAATCCAAGAAATGCTTAGATATGCCTACCATTAATAGGTAGTTCAAGCAATTCCCCATCTAAGTCCTTGAGAAAAAGGTATTTTCACCAATTTTGATATCAATGGAGTAAGGGCCCATCCACAATGCATCAAATTTTCCATGTTTTCCCTTATCTTCATGCCTACTATCCCACAACAAAACTAGATCTCTAACATTGAAGACCCTAGGAGTGACCTTCTTATCAAACAACCTCTTCAACTTCTCTCTAAATCTAACATGCTTTGGTGGGATACTCTTCTTTCTTCATCCAACTCAAAAATGATTAATCCTCGACTTTCATATGGACTCTGACCTCTTGATCTTCAAGTTGTTGAACAAACTGAAATGAAGATAATTTCAGATGTAAGGGTATCAGAGCTTGAGTTTCATATATCAACTCAAATGGGCTCTTACCAGTAGCTCTTTTGGCAGTGATTCTATCACCCCAAACTACAAATTTTAGTTTCTCACCCCATTTTCTCTTATTCAACTCCAAGGTTCTCTTAATGATCTTCAAAAATTTCTTATTACTAGACTCAGCTTATCCATTTCCTTGAGGGTTATAGTTTGAAGCATAAGTCATATTGGTTCCATACTCCTTGCACATTGCCATCAAGGGTTTAGCTCTGAAACACATGGCATTATCAGCAACAATCTTGACTAGCACACCAAATCTGCATATGATATGATTCAACAAGAAGTCCATAACAACTTGGTGTGTTACTTTCTTGGTGGGGATTTCTTCTACCCACTTGGTGAACTAATCTATGGCTACAAGGATCCACTTATGTCCAAAGCACTAGAAGGGTCTTAAATATCACCAATGAAGTCTATTCCCATTATTTGAAAGGAGATTCAATTGATACAAGATGCAAAAGGAAGGAGCCTAAAGCTTTCATTCTTCTAGATAAATGTTGGTAGCTTTCACAAACTTTCTAAAAAGTAGGGTTACATCTTTGAAGAGAGTAGGCCACCAATAACTAGCTCTCAAAATTTTGTGTGCTGTAACCCTTCCAACAAAGTGTCCTCAACAAACTCCCCATGGAAATCAGAAACTATTTTGGGAGCTTCATCTTCAATTATACATTTCAAGAGGACACCTTTAGGGTTCTTCCAAGCGAGCCCAAACTTAGTGATGATGTATTTTGAGAAGCCATCTTGAGGGCTATTTTCTAATTTTTATTCAAATGATCAGGGAAACATAGGTGTCTGAGGTAAAAGATTACATCCTTGTACCATTCAGAACTTACCAATTTCTCAAGAACATCTACCCTTTCTTCCTCTACTTCATTCACTTCCACATAGTCTGCAAGTTGCTCTCAGCCATGAGCTTAGCAAGACCCAAATCTCTCACCAACTTTGTGGTTTGGATATCCATGCCATATTCCTGTAGTTTTTTCACCCATCTACATCTTTTACTTGAGATCTCCATCTCTGATAAGATTTCTTTTACCATGGTGTGGGGAACATAAGGAACAACTTTTGAACTTAAGATATAAGGCTTGAAAACCTTTTTTGCATTTTCACCAAGTAAAATGCTTTATTTTTCCATGATTGTGTACTTTAACTCAACAACTTGTAAAGCCTTGCTAAAGAAGGAAATAGGCCTCTCAACCCCATCTTCATCCTTCTGTAGAAAAATAGATGCAATGGTATTTTCAGAAGCAAAGGAGAAGATTTGGAAAGGCTTCTTATAATTTGGAGCTGCCAAGACAGTGCATGTTTCAATGCTTCTTTGATTCCTTCAAAATCTTGAATAGCAACCTCCTCCCATTTGATAACTTGGTCTTTCTTTAACATGCATGTAATAGGAAGAGTCAATTTAGCAAAATTAGACACAAACCTTCTAATGAAATTGATCTACCCAAAGAAGGATTGGATGCCCTTCTTTGTTCTTGGAATTGGAATCTTACTGATTTCTTCTACCATATCGTGGTCAATCATGACACTAGCCTTTGAAACAATATGTACAAGCAACTTGGCCTTTACACTCCAAAATGACACTCTTTAGATTAAGAGAAATGCCATATTCTCTACATTCCGATCAACATTCTTTCCAAGTACTGCAAGTGATCTTTTTACTCCTTGAAAAACATAGTTACATCATCCCGATAAACCCAATGAAGTCATTTATGTAACCAGCAAAAGCAACATCCATAGCTCTTTGAAACTAGCTCCAACATTTATAAGATGAAAAGGCATTCTTATATAGACATATGTTCCCAAGGAGTAGTAAAGGTAGTTTTAAATCTTTTCGACTCCTTGACAAAACTTGATTATAGCCAGAGAAACCATCCAAGGTGGACAACAATTCATATCCAGTCACTAATCTCCGCAAAGCATGTTTTCCATGTTTGGAAAAGGATAATTGTCTTTCAATGTAGCTCTATTTAGATTTCTAAAGTCTCTACAAAAGTCTGATATCTCCATATTTCTTTCTAACTCGGCACAAGGTTTGCAACCCAAGATGAATACCTTGTGGGCTGAATGATCCCTCCCTCCTTTAGTTTCTTTAATTCATCTTGCATCTTCATTGAGAGGAGTGGATTAACTAGCATCTAATTTTTTTTCTCAAGGGCTTGGCATTTGTTTCAAGAGGAATCTCATGCTGAAACAAGTCCTCTCTCGTGTGATTTCAGCTCTGAATAAGACCAAGAAAAATAGTCTAGATATTTCTTCAATAGTTGAACATAGGATTGTTTTTCCTCTTTGTTTAGATTGCTTCCCAACCAAAAATTTCTTGGTTTATCACTAGTGCCAAAGTTATGCTCTTCCACATCCCTTGAGGTAGGCATGTTTCTATTGATGATGCAATCAACATTGTCAAAATTTGACTCAAGTGCAACAAGACCTCTAGGAATGGTGTTAGTTTTCAATCGATAATATCCTTTCCAAAAAAAGTCTCTCTTCCTTCAATCCACATATACCATTGGTTCCCAATCAATATTTTTGATTATCAAAACTCACCTTGATTTTTTAAGAACCTTTGCACTTGAGCATCATCATTAAACACTTGTCAATGCTTGATGTTATCAAGTGGCAAATTTAGCCTAGTTAACACTTCAATATTGTACTCACAATAAGGTGAAATGGTGTAATTTCCAAATATTGACCCCAACATTACCAACTTGTTAGCAGCAACATTGAAACTTCTATCATGATGCACAATGTTGAAGGAATCAAACATCTCAATTAGATCCCAAACTCCATGTTTGTACTGTTTCATCTGCTGATTTTTTGTAGCATAAAATTTTCTTATTTGTTTGACAACTAGCTCAATCTCGCTTTTAAAATGATTTCCTTGACACCATACTTCCATGCAATTCTCAGACCCAACAATAAGGATTCATACTCAACAATGTTGTTAGTACATTCAAAATTAAGCTTGAAGGAAAAAACAAACTCTTCTAAGCTAGGAGAAATCAGAAATATACCAGCACCATTTCCAAATTTGGAGCAAGATCCATCAAATAGCAAGTCCAAGGAGGACCTACCAATTCAAGGCACTTTGACTAATCCATCTTGTATTCTTTTTGCCATCAGAAAATCCAAAAATTTATCAAAGCATCTACATCAGCAAACAACACCTCATAAGAAGCATTGTTGGGATCTTCAATAAGGTGTAACATTTTATTTTCTCCATAGATTTTGACAAGGATTCCTTCAATTGGGAATAATGGAAAAGGACATGTCCATTTGGACAAACCCACCAACACTTCTGCCCATTTCCTTGATAATAACATACCCCATTTGTAGGGCAATCAACAATCACAACATCCAATTTTAAATTCCTCCTGTGATAAGATGCAAGTTACACCACGAGATATTTAACACACCCAACAACTAGAAATTCCCTAGAATCCATAGCAAGTAAACTTTCCATACACTATTGTCACTTTTATTCCCAATTCATTCATGATTCTAGAGGCATGACATGGTATGATGCACCGAATCAAACATACAATTATGTAACAACTTGTCTTTGATAACCAAGGTAGTGAAAAATGGATCCACGTTCAATTGAGATTTAACCAAAGAATTTCCCAAGTAAACCTCAAGTGGTTCCCCAAGATCCTCTAATGATGGTGGATGTTTCAAGGTCTGCAATGATTCGAGGAGGATTTTCAACAACATTTACATTTTCGCTTGGGGTACTCTTCTCCTCTTTCAATACCAAGTACTCAAATGCTCTCTTCTTATGCTCAGGAATCCTAAGAAACTCAATGATTGGAACAATCACTTTGATTTGGCTCAATACTTGGGCTATGTCATATGGAACATTCTTTGGCAAGGTAGCATTGGAAAGGAAACAAGAAGATTCATTAGATGGCATGGGATTCTTGGTAGCTTGGGCATGAGGAGGACTGAATTTTTTCCTAGGACAATAGAGCTTTTGGCAAGTGTTTCTCTTCTAGGAGATTCTTTGGGAATACTTGTAAGAAAGGGTGTTTTAGGTTTGGCTTGAGGCCCAACTCCCTTAACAACCTTTCTCCTAGTGTTATACTCTTTCTCTGAGCCACAACGACATTCATTAACAATTGTATATCTTCCTCCAAAGGATACCACCATCATACTTCTTAATCATCAAAGATCTTAAGTATTTAGAGTAATTGCTAGGAATCTCAAAATATTACACTACATATACCTCAAGAGTATGAGGGGGAATAAAGACTTGTACCCATTTGATGTAATCCCAAAAGGTTGTAGCTATCCTTACACTTATTACCTCAGTTGATGTTGCTCCTTCTTGTGAGCTTGAAGAATAGCCCACCATGTAGATATCATCATCAGTACCATCATCATTATTAGCTTCACCATCTTGTTGGTCCACTTCACATGGAGGATGGGGTAGAAAACACCTATCACACCAATCAATATCAAAAACTTCCTCAACAAGCAACAACCCTAGCAGCTTAGGGGTAACACTCTTCCTTAGGGGATGTCATTTGTAGACCCCATGGGTCCTTTCCCTCTATCATCGATCTCCGATCACCCCTAGGATGATTGGAAAATATGTCATGGTTTTGTGCTTTTACTTACCTTGTGAAGTCTTCCCAATTCCCTTCTCTCTCTGGGCTAATTTGTATGAGATTTCTTTAGTAGCCCCCTCGCCAAATATTTCACAACCTCCTCCAAATTAGAACCCTTGCTAGCTTGAGGTTTTTCAAGGTTTATCAACTTTACACCATCCCTCTTGAGAGGTTTCCCAATGGCCTTAATATTGTTTTCAATCTGCAGTGCCATGGTGAAGGCCTACCTCAAATTAGTAGGGTTTTGTCTCTTAAGTAGTAGGCTACCTTCTTATCAAATGCATCTGCATATTTGATTAAACAAGATTGATCACAAGGCCTTAGATTAACATGAAGTATTCTCAATGTCTTGTTAAATCTTGTATTAAATTCATGCACTGATTCATTGGGGTTCTTCTTGATATTCTCAAATTCAGACAAGAGAAATCTAGGATCAATCTTGTCACCATATTGCAATCTAAATGCATTCTACATTTCAGTCCAAGAGTCAATAGAATTATCAGGTAGAGCCTTGTACCAATCCCTTGCATCCTCTTCTAGTGTATGAATGAACAATTTAACATACACATCTTCATGCTCAATCTCAAAGTCCTCCATCATGTTAAAAAAAAATTAGGTGTTGATCCCATATTGCATTGCATGTTACCTTGGAACTTTGGTAACCTATTCCTTACATCTTGTGGGACATCATTTGGGTAACCATCCATTCCTCTAAATTCTATATGGGACTAAAGGTGTTAACAACAAATGGAGGTATAGGCTGAGTCATATTGTTTTGAGGTGGTGATCTTGGAGGAGAAACATAATGATGAGGAGTGAGAGGTCTTTGGGGCTCAAGAATGTGGTTCACAAGATTGGTATTATCTAGGTGTTGAATTTCTTGGAAAGTTTTACTAGAATTTAAACACACAGGTGCAGATTGAAGAAGGAACTCACAGTATAAAGAAGGACCTTCACTAGTTGAAGTAAACAAGTTTATGAGAAGATTTCTTGAATGAGAATCACTGGAAGAAGAATTATAATCCTCTATTAAAGGCTGATCTCTCTCACTAATGGATATTCCTTTGCTTTATGTCTGACCTTCAACAACCTTCCAAACTTTTATTTCCTCTAAAACTATCTTTCCCAATTCTTGAAATAAATTTCTACTTGGGTCCCTCCTAAAGAGAGATCTTCTTCCTTCAGGTTTACAGAGATTAGCAACACCAAAAAACAAATGATAGAAAGCTAAGAAACTGGTATTTATCAAGATCAAAATAGCATGGTTGTGTAAATGCACTAAAATACTTTGTCAAATGCCTATCAACACTGAAAATATTGCCAAACTTTATAGATCAAACCTTCTTATTCTTGAATCTATCAACCACAAATGAAAATGAAGTGAAACTACTACTGAAATTGATAAAATTACAGATAGAGTTTGAAACATTTGCATACACCTTGCAAATCTGAGTATAGAATGATACTTTAACAATATATTTGCAAACAAACTTGCAAGAGACATTACCAGGGTTTGATATGCATTCGAATATCTCAAATATGTATGCACATGGATAATATTGAACTAAGATAACCTAGAACGGAGCGCACATGGTGTTGATGGGCTCAAAAATATAAACTTGAAGTAGATTAACAAAAGTTAGCACTGGATATTGCATTCTTCATCCCCGGGTAGCTGGCACCACCGGGTGTGATAAATTTTTTCTCTTTTCACTCGAGAAGCATCAAAGATATGGCATGAACTTCAAGATGTATGGATCATGGTGTATGTTGTTTTTAAGCTGGGGATATGATCTAACTAGTACTCAGATTTGTGGAGAGATGGATAGCACTCAAATAGGACTTGATCTTTTCTAACTGTTTTAGGTTATGCCTTTCAACCAAGGTAAGAGGACCTATTTCAGTAACCCTCAAATGGTGAAGGAGATGAAGATATCCCTCAATTTATGCAAATAGTATGAAAAGGGCCTTGGGAAAATATGATCAACACTCCAATATGACTTTCACAAGTTGTCACTTCCAAATTATGGAGATACTTTCAATGCAAGGCAAGGGTTATCAAGACATTTCAAAATCCCGATGTTTTACATACTTTAGCAAATGGATTTTGATCTTCTGTGGGTATACAGGTCAAAACATGGGTAAAACAGGGTAGGATTAGTTGTTTTGAATGATTTTTTGGGTGGGAGTTTAGATAAGACAAACCAAGGTCCACCAGACTCTTTGAGGATTTCAGCAAAATATGGAGAAACTTAATAGCAAAAATTATCAAAATGGTTAATCATCCCTTCAACCAGGATATGTGCATTAAATGGAGGCCTAGATCTGCACTTTTTCACACAATCTTTGATCATCTATCACAAAATCTTGAGTTAGAATGAACCAATGTAGCATTTAGCAATCACTATTTAATCATAACCTAAGGTGCACCCAAAGGTTTACAAATAATCTCTGAAATCAAGGAAAGTAAAGTGATTTTAAATTTTTTTATCTCTTTATCAGATGAAAGCTCTTCTAAATGTGATATTGCAAATTCCACTAAACTAATCACAAGAAATGAGACCATGTATGATCAAGAGAGATTTTAAACACAAGACTGCAATAGGAAACAAGAAACACAAATTTGAAATGCATTCTAAAACATAAGTGTATGCAAATTTTACCAAGAGACAACACAAAATAATCTAGAAATGATCAAATTTATTAGTAGGGGAATGTTTCAAGAACAATCTCGAGCTTTGTTGATGGCTTTACAACTAAAACTAACTCAACATGATACAAATCTGATGTAAAAAGGAATTAGAAATGGTTCTTAGGTGGTTTCTCAGAGAATGGGCTTCTTCCCAGATTTTCTCATGAAATTTTTAGTTTTCCAGTGGCTTTTTTAAACTCTTCCAACCCTTTTCATGAAAAATTCATGCAATATATAGCTTTCAATCTCCTTCGACCTTTCTTTCCTAAGAAAATAATATGCTAAAGGATCAAATTTGATACAAAAATTCCATCTCATGATTCATGCAGACAGGACGTTTAACAGAACACATCAAAAAGTTTCCATTGTCTCAAAAAGAGATGAATCATTGTAAAATTCACATCATTATCCATTGTGGAGGCATGTTTTTCATCTTCAAAGCATGTAGACCCCCTTCCTTTCATTATTTCATCCTTATCCCTCCAAAATTTGACTTCTGAACTTTTGGATTTGATATTTCACATTTTTGGACAGGTTAGGGCAAAAATTCATTTCAAAAACATCTCTGATCTTCAAATTGATCCTCAAAACTGATTGCATTGGTCCTTATAGGCACAAACAACATGAATTTGTCAAAAATTTGATGAAAATTGATGCAAAAATGCATTTCCACACTTCTGGAGCTCAAATGGTGCCAAATTGAAAATGCACAATTACCATTGATCTTCCTTTATCCTTTAATCTGAGCCCTCCATGTGTCAAAATGTGATTGGAAATGGGCTTGGGATCACTTTTTGACATTTTAACACTTTTGGAAAAATGTAAAAATTTGACATTTTTCTCGCCCCTCCGCCCTTTGAAAATGAGCTTGACATGTGTCCCAATGTGGGTCCCATTGGAATCATGGACCGATTCTACACATTTCCACCTTTTTTGGAAAAAGGAAATTTTTCCAAATTATCTCCGTGGGCCCGCATCTCTGATTTTGTCCCTAACACATGGCGCAATATGACTGGATACGGAGTCACGGACTCAATTTTAAACATTTTTCCTCTTTTTGGAAAAAGGAAAAATTTCCATTTTTCCTCCGCAGCTCCACCCTCCCGCAGGACATGTGTCCTCACCTAATTGGCTACTGAGGCATCACTCTTATTTATATTTTAACAATTTCCACAAATGAAAATTTTCACCATTTCCTCTGCACTCCCACTCCTCCGTACCTTTCCCTTCCACATGTCACCTTCGATTTTCCATGGAGTAGCGCTTCAATTTTTTACCTTAACCCATTTTGCCAAAGAGTCAAAAAATTCCTTTTCCTCCGAGTGGCTCGTTGATCCACGCAAGCTTCAAATTTCCTCTTTGTCAGGGCCGTGCTTCCTTTTAGAATTTTAGTCCATTTTGTCAAAAGGAAAAATTTCCAAATTTCCCAAATTCGAACCTCCACTTTTCCATCATGAGCAAAAAATGTGAACAAGGCATTAATTCAACTCGCACGTCTGTGGCCTTTTTCATCACTTTAACATTTTTACCCCAAAAGGAAAAAAACTTCAAATACCTCCGCAACTCCGCCCCTCCACTGTTTTGACTTTTCTAACTACCACGTGTCACCTCTCGATTGTCGAGGGCCTCCGAACTTGCGAGGACAATTTAGACTTTTTCCAAAACAAAGAAAATGCTAACTGCTCAAAGACCCACCGAACCATGTCCAATCACAAATGGCCATGTAGGAGAAGATTTTGAGCTAAAATTTGATGGGAAAAGGACGCCCGTATGACCGTCGAAAAATGCAGAAATTTCCAATGAATGCTGAAGAAGAAATTGACAGGAAAATGACGCCGTTTGACCATCAAAACACAGAAAATGCTAGGGATGCCCTAGAATTTGATTTTTCACTAAGGACGACAAATTTCTTGAAATTGAACCAACTGAAACATGTTTTTAAAGCATTTTTGATCATGGAATTGGATTTTCAATGGCATACAAGTGTAAATCGATCAATTTTAAACTTCCACGATTGGGTAAAAAGGAAAAATGACAGAGCCCACAGATTTTGGAAAAATTAGGGCACAAAACAAGGCACACATGTAGATTTCTTTCAAATTGGGGAAAAACAACAAGTTTATGAGCATTTCAAGGCATTCAATCTGGAGGGAAAAGTTGCAGACCACCAATTTAAGAGAAAAAATTCCAGAGCATGCAAACCAAAGGAAAATTTAGGGCAAAATGGTGCAAGCTCAAAAATGGCACCAACATGTGGCAAGAATTGTTTTGAGGCCAAGGATATCATGGTGGATTTGGAGGAAAAGGCCATGGTGGTGGGAGAAGTGAGTTCCCTCAAAGAACATGTTATACATGTGGATCTCTTGATCACTATAGGTGTGAATGCCCCTGAGATATATTGCATGTTCTTTCGTGGAGAGAAAATAGCTATGAGGAGTTCTAGACTTATATGAGCATCTGAGTAAGAAACATAAACAAGAAAATAAAGGCGTAGGGATGGTTAGGATACAATGAACTATGGAAAATCAATGGATTCCTAAGTTAGCGGTAGATTTTGAAGAGTTAGAAGTGAAGATCATGACTGTGCTAAGGCGGCACGTGTCGGGGAAGCATTGCAGCAAAAACCAACCATCACTAAATAATATGTTCTTCATGCATGGTACCTAGATCCTACCTATCAGAAGGAGGTTTATCAGGAAACCATGGAAGTCCTAAGGAATCTTCAAGGTGAGATACAAGATTACTTAAAGGAGAAAAATAAATCATCAGAGATGGTCCAAAATGATATAGATGACTTGAGGGAGGTGTGTAAAATACTACACCGGGAAAACATCATTCCTTTGTTAGGGAGTTGGTTAAAAGGGAAATACTCAAAGGTGCAAGTATTGAGATCGGATGGTAGATCCTGCATGTGAATCTTCCTTCATAGCCTAGATAATGACAAGGAAATCACTCAATGTTGTCATGGATGGGTGGCTATTGAGTAAAATATTGATTGATACAGCGTGAAAGTAGAATGTTCTTACCTTGGATGCATGGGTATAAATGGGAATAGCCCCATTCTAGCCATCCTCTAATGTATTATTCAAGGTTAATCAGACTAAGGCCACTCTTGTTGGAGTTTTGAAGGATGCATCCATTACCATACAAGAGAGCCAACTTCATTGGAGACTTTGAAGTTTTAACTGGCATATTCAGATAGCTTCCTAGCTCTATTGGGGCATCCTTGGTGCTATATAAATAATGTTGATCTTCGGTTCAACAAGGGCTATATCTAGTTTGAAAAAAAAGAGGAAAGATTTATTATCCCTTTGATAGATGGAAAATTTGTGCCCTATGTAGAGCCCTTAAGTGAAGAAGATATAAATAGGATTTATGTACATGCCATCTAAGACACAAAAATGATTGAACCAACCAAAGAAGGACTAATTCGGTGGGAGGATGCATAGTATATTACCGATACTACAAGTGTTACTTGTAATAATTGAGCTCACAACACTTATGATTTGGTAGGGTGTAAAGTATAGAGAATATTTCCTCGAAGCACAAAACCACATTATGTCGTGGAGGATAGGAAACAACTCAAGTACCTTGTTACACAAGAGAAGGATCCCATGGTATTCCCATGTGCCATGGAATAATAGTGGATAGTCCCACTAGAAATAAGAACTATGCTAGGATATACACTATGTAGGACAACAACACACTGGTGGGTGACCCACAGGGATAATCTTGTCAGATGGAATGAAATTGGGATTGCTCTTACTACTAGGTTCTTCAGGATAAATGGACCTACTAAAATCAGTACCTATCATAGTAACTAACCTATTCAACACCATGTTCAAAAGTGTGAGAGCCTCGAACAAAAGGTAAGGAAGCTTTACCACCTTCGGTATGGGTTCACAAGTTTTATTCCACTTTACAAGGCTATGTGCATGCTTGGTATGTGTATGTATAACTCCATAGAGAAACCTGAAATTGGAAGAATTTAATTGTAGGAATTACCAAGACATTTAACTTCTTCTCTACAAAGCCTTCGAATGGAAGAAGCATTGAAAGTCGAAAGTGGTTAACTATGGGAGATAACATGGAAGTTGAATAAGTCCTTCAGAGCATCTTGATGATGAAAGAACCGAGAGGACGATGCGATAGTACTTCAACATGCTTTCCTTGAGAAAGAGAAAGGAATATTGGTCTAATTAGTGGATGAAGAAGAAGTAGATAATCTAGATGTAAACCATTCATAATGGATGTGTGAGGTATTGGACGAAACAGATAAGACCACACGTGCCTATCATGAAACTATGAGACAAAGTGGGTGAATATTGGAATAGATACTAAGCCTAAGGAAGCCATAATTGGAGACTATTGGAGACTCTAAAGTGGAAAAAAATCATAGAGTTACTAAAGGATTACCAATACTTATTTCCCAAAGGGGTACCATGAACTTAAAGGCATGCATGAATCATTAAAGGAGAGATGAAAATAAAGCTTAAAGAGGGTGTGCGCTCATTAACAAAGAGACCCTAGAGGATGAACCCTTATTTGTGTGAAAAGGTCATAGAAGAGATTGATAACATGTTGAAATATGGGATTATCAAGCCCCTTGATGAGTCGGAGAATGGGTTAGTCCAATGGTGATCGATCAAGAAGGATGGACGATCGAGGATATGCGTGGAATACATGGAGTTGAATGTTGCATGTGTAACTGATCCATTTCCTTCACTATTCACTGAGGAAATACTAGAAGGTATTGCAAGGTGCAAAATCTATTCATTTATAGATGGGTTCTCTAGGTATCATCAGGTTTGACTTTCCTAGGAGGATCAGAAAAGGCTAAATTTACTATTGAATGGGGTAGCTTCACCTATACTATCATGCCTTTTGGTCTAAAAAGTGTTGCTGTTGTATTTTCACGCATATTTGTCAAGCATTTAAGGAATTTATTCAAAACTTCTTATAGGTATATTTAGAAGATTGGATGGTGTATGGATTATTTAAGGATCACTGTGATAATTTGTGCTTGATGTTTGAAAGGTGTAGATATTTGAGTACCTCTTTAAACATCAAGAAGTGCATATTTTACTACCATTTGGAATACTTTCGAGACACATAATCTGAGGAGGGTTTGTTGGTTAATCCAACAAAGGTTGTAGTCATTATAGGCCTAAGGGCCTACTAGTCAAAGTGAGGTGCATGGATTTTTGGGTCATATAGGATATTATAGAGAGTTTATCAAAGGATATACCAAATTTTTGCACCATTAGAAGAGTTAAGAAAGGGAAAGGTACGTTATACTAGGGAGAATAACAACATTGCGCATTCGAGACATTGAAGGAGAAACTTACTAATGTATTCTACATTTTCCTTTGTGGGAAAAACCATTTCATGTACACATTGATGCCTCTCGGCATGGCCATTGGTGCAGATTTTGGCTCAACAGTGGAGGAGGTATTGTAGGTTATTCTATCATTTTTCTAGTAGAAATATGACTCCTATAGTACTAGAATTACACAACTATAGCAGCTGAAGGTTTTTAATGATCTATGCACTGCATAAATTCCATCAATACCTACTAGCTACACCATTCGTATTTTACATAGATCACATGAAATTGAAGTATTTGGTTAATAAACCTATTTTACAAGGGTGCATATGTCAATGGGTTATCTTATTTTAAGAATTTGATTTCACAATTATAAGTACAACTACGAAAAAGTAATCTGGAGCAAACCATCTATCAAGAATACAATCATGAGAAGAAGTATAGGTAATTGAGGATACCATGTCAGATGCACATTTATATAGGTTACAATGTGTGCCATTAGAACTAGAGGAAATTTTTGTCTTCTACTAATAAGGATGGCACCAAGGAAGGAATGAAATCCTTAGAGAAGAAATAACTTGCTATATGCGTACCGCACCTTATATGTTAATCAGTGGTGACTTATACAAATAGGGCCAAGATAAGGTATTGTGTATTGGAGCATGAGCATATGGATATTATGGAAGAAGATCATGGTGGTATACGGTGGCCACCATATGGTGATGCCACAATGCTCAAGATTCTACTCGCTAGATTATGGTGGGAGACTGTAGTATATAAAGATTATAAGGAATTTTGTAAGGCATGTGATCATTTTCAACATCTTTGAAAACTAGGTTAACAAGATGAAATACCTCTGAGACCTATTTCTAGTGTAGAACCATTTGAGAAATGGGCTATAGATTTTGTGGGTCCTATATCACCAAGATTACACGTAGAACTGGATAATGCTACATCATAACTTACCACAGACTATCTCATGAGGGGGCAGAAGCAACACATATAAAGGATTGTACATTGGCTACACCAGCCCAATTTCTATGGGGAAATATTATTACAAGGTATGGATGTCCTTTGAGTTTGACTAGAGATAGTACAAACACTTTATTAATGAGACAATCATAATTTTATTGGATGAGTTCATGATTGCCAACCATAAGAATACACCCTATCATCCTCAAGAAAATAGAACTAGTGAGGCTTTCAACAAAATTTTGAGCCAAACATTGACAAAAATATGTGATGTTGGATGAAAGGATTGGTATGATAAAGTATCTGCAGTACTTTGGGCATATCAAACAATATATAAGAGATTGAACAAAGACACACCATTTTAGTTAGTGTTTGGTACATGTAGGTAGTTCTTCCTATAGAATTTATGTTACCTTATTTGTATATTACATGTGATGGAGGTATAGCTAATGAGCAAGATTTAGAAGAAAAGATTGAAAAATAATTAAGTTGGATGAGTGACGAGCCATAAGCATGTTGGAGTCGGGGAAGCAAGAAAAGGCCGGGTAGAAAGCATGGCATGATAGGCACATAAGGGATAAAAAGATTGAGATTGGACAACTGGTACTTCTCTACGACTCTAACTCTTATGACATCTAGGAAAACTTAAGGTACATTGGTTGGGGCTGTATGTTATCACTTACATCCTTGAAACATGCGCTTCAGTTAGAAGCACTTGATGGAACACAACTACTTGGTTACTTTAATGGGAGTAGGTTGAAGCCCTACTATAAATAAGTCTTCTTAGTGTTTGTAATAAGGCAGTATTTCCATTTAGATTATGTTTTCAATTCTATATTTCCTTAATGTATTTCCTTTGTTGTTGTTATGGTTTGTAAATTTATTTATTGTTCTTGTGTAATAAGCGCACTTGCGTGCGTAAGCTATTTACTATATGAAGCATATTTATGTGTAGAGGACTGCACATACTTTTAGTGTGGGGTGGTTATCGATATCCAGGTATAATATTGTGGGAATTAAAGGTGAAAGGAAAAAGCTTCTCTGGGTGCTTTTAAGTCAAATGATTTCCTCTAAAAAGTGAACAAAGATAGAGATGAATGAAGGGACAATATAACACAAGGTAAGAAGAGGCCATAACAACTACGAGAAGAAGTGCGGTGACAATTGTACTCGGGCACAACAAAGCATGATGAAGAGAACTCTATGGCCAACGGGTAGGAAGGTGTGCTAGAAGGTTATAACTAGGGCGTGAAGATGTAATGCATGGAAAGAATGGAATCGGTCAATTAATGAGAGGATATTTGGTAGGTGAATGAGTAATAAATGCATCAAAATTTAAAATTTTATACAAGGATGGGATGCGAAGTTCATTTTTACCATTGTGATTAAGAATATTTTAAAAGGAGCTAAGTGCGAAGAGCAAGTGATCGAATTGAGGTGTGAAAGGTGTGTATCCAATCGTGATGAAGATATATATGTCTAAAAATAGCTTCGTCCCCTGTGGTGAAGGGTTTGAGCGAAGAAAGGTGACAAGAGAGGAGTGAGGGCATATAATTTCACCTAGAGCATGATGAATAGAGCTAGGTTTTTATTTGTACATTACAAAATTCAAGAGGCAAGTATTTATAAAGGATTTCAAGGTAGAAATGGAACCCAAGAAAGTAGTTGGAGTAGGATTGAAGGGAAAGAAGAAGGTGGTCGTAGAAGAAGAGGTGATGGCTCCTAAAAGATTTTTTTGAAATGCAGTATCCAAGGGGTCATCATAAGCCAAGATTAGGATTCTCACATAAGGAGAAGAAATGTGAGTGAGTAAAACCATCGTACCACGAGAGAATAAGAAGGAGCTTGATGCCTTGCTGAACACAAAGATGAATAAAAGCATGACAGAATACATGCCGGGTGTATGACAATCTTTGGTGAGAAGATCTTGAAGAAGATTCGAGTTTACTAGCTATATGAGCTTCCTTACTTTGAAAAATATGAGCCCTTGTACTAGTGGCTCATGAGAAAAGTGCACGAATATTTTTTATACTTTGCAGGACGTAGAGCTGAATTTTAGCCACACTAATCTCCGCTATAACAGATTGAATGCCATAGGAGAAGATTTGAAGAATTATTTAATAGATAAGGTCATAATATTGGAGACAGAAAGGAATTGGGGTACAAAAATGGTTTGAATGGCATGGACATCGATAAACTAAAGAAGTATCCAATTGTGTAGGAAAGCACACACCTTGTGATGAAGCTAAATGACCAGGGAAGGGTGGTCATGCAAGTGAACACCATGTGGTTGCACATGTTGTGAAGAGAATGTATGAAGGGGTAGTATAAAATATTTCAGGCTACATTACATAAACTATTGTTGAAGAAGCACACATAGGAGGAAAGATCAGATTTGATCTGTTATTTTGTACCACCGGTGTTTATGGAGATCAGAGTACTGATGGACTAAAAGAGAAGATATGGGAGTATCCCATGGAGCATAAGTCAAGAATGGAGTGGTTCAACAAATAGCTTTGGGAAGGATCCATGATAGAACCATTCAAGCAAAGGGCTTATAAATGATACGAGAGGCTCAGCGGCATTTGAATAAGAATGATGCATCCTAAGGACTTTCCTTCGATGGTTGGAAAGGAAGTTCAAGCTTTACTATATACTGAAACACTTTTTCATATGCATGCAACTCACCATGATAGATGGAGCATGGAGCCCTTGGTGTAATTTACCATATGCCTTCACAATAAGTTACTTCGGTGTGTCAATACACAAGCCCTTGGTGTAATTTACCATATGCCTTCACAATAGTTACTTCTGTGTCAATACACAAGTTCTCGATCTTATTTATGACTAACATTCAATGCGGACAAGGTAGATTGTGACTACCACATGCTAAGGAAGAAATATGTGTATCTAGGACAAGGTGCATATATTGAAAGGCTCATTTTATATGTATTGAGAATTAAAATAATAATTTTGGCTATGGGATATATTGGAGCAGAATTGGTGTACCTTCAATTGAAGCCCAAGTTGGAGAATAAAAAGTAGGTGGAGAATGAGTTTGTGATCCCGGGGCCATTTAAGGGTAAGCATACCATGGAGAACATCCCAACACCTAATCCCGTAAGGAAAATTGAAGTTGATGATGAGGAGGATGAGTGTGGGAGATAGTGGGGGTTTGGATCATAGAGGTAGAAGACATCCTATGAATAAGGATGAAGGCGAGCATGCAACAACACCACCTCAACCACAAGAGGGGGATGTAGAGGAATTGGATGTCCTCCAAGGAGAGCACATATTTAAGAGAGTATTCAGGAGAACAAGGACCCAAGGTGCTAATCTACAAAAAGTACATAGATCACCCAAACTCTCTCCATGAAGGAGACAACTGCAAAAGGAGGAAACTAAAATTGAATGAGGAAGCAAAATATTCAGGAGGAAAGTGTGCCTAATTCTATTACATCTCCGAGAATGTTGAAGGATAGCAAGGTGAAGAAATGAAGAAAGGATAAGAGGAAGAAAAGAGAATAGATGAGATAACTATAAAGACTTCTCAGGACATGTAAACACAAGTTACAATCTGGAGGCTCAAGTTCCTAAGTAGCCTAGATCAAGAAGAACAAGTGTAGAGAACATTCCACCAACCATGGGTTATGGCTTTGAGGATGAGGTAAAATTGCTACACCTATTTCTAGAGTACACCTTTGACACAAAATGACTCATATGGATGGGAATTAATGGATGAATATATGGAAACAATGCACACTAGGAAGTAATTGTCATGGTCAATGCACACACACACATGGATGAACCAGATTTTCATGTGTGTGAAGAGTCATGCGTGTCGAGGAGGTTCAAAAAGACACCTCGGGATAGATAAATAATAGTAAATCCTATTGTTATGTTAGATGAACATGTGAGAAATGCATTGTTTAAAGTCTCAACGAGAGGTGACAAGGCAAAATATGAACAAGGCTACCACAATTAGGGTGCTAAGGGAAGAAATCAAAAATAAGGATAAGGAGATAACATGCCTAATGCATGAAAGAGACTTAGTGCAGAAAAAGAAATCTTTATTTATCAACATTGCAGAGGAAATTGGTGATAATGTCATAAGAGCTAGGCCACACTTAGAGCTAAAGGTACCAAAGACATTTCCTTCGGAAATACACTATATAGGTGTATTGGTGGAATTAGTGCTTTGAAGATGAGCCTCTACACATGCCAGCACCAAAGGATTCCAACACAAGATGCGGAGCAAGAAAAGGATATAGTGATGTGGAAGATTACATCATATGAGGGATTGCTAAAAGTGTTTCAGGAAGTAGTGAAGAAGGAAGACCAAGCCTTGAACATATGTATAGCTCTAGAGGCACTCATCAACATAAAAACCCCGGAGGAGAGAAATGAGGTCCAGAAAGTAATGAAAGATGACACATTAGGCCATGCAGATAGATTATCATTGGTCAAACAGAAGCATGAGGCCCTGGTAGTATTCCAAGAACCACAAAAAAAATGGCTAGAAGATCTTGGGAAACTCATCGCATAGAAGATGGATTTGCTGCAGGGAAGGATGACTGTAATGTCCAACATTGTGTTGGTCTTACAGAACAAGAAAGGAGAAATTACAAAGGAGGAATTGGAGTCTATTGTTGTGGAAATTCCAGAAAGAGTAGAGGAAGCACTCGTTGAGTGGAAAACCTTAGAGGTTGAGATTAAGGAGGAATACCCTAAATTAATTTTTTAGGATCTGAAAAGAAGAAATCAAAGGATAAGAACATTCTTTCATTCACTCAAATTCTTTCTATTCTTATATTCTTTGATTTGTTTTTAGAGATGGCCATTTTGGTGTGATAATGAAATTTTGTGGGGTAATTTTGATCAAATAAAACTTGAAAAAAAAGAACACAAGAAGTTCATGTGGGAAAACAATTCATATTCAAAGCTGCGAATGGATAGGAAAACACACACATGAAGAAGAAGTTCATCTTTCGGGACTTAACCATTTTCTCTCATGAAGGTATATTTTAGATATGGCGTATGAGATCACAAAAACAAGGTAGAGATGTGTGCGTCATGCATTGGTGATTTTTTTGAGGATCAGATACAAAGCACTTTGCATAGAGATAGGCCAAAGATAGATTTATCATTATCAATTAACTACAAGTAGTCTATTGTTAGCGTACTTACACGTGTGGCTATTTTTGTAATGGCGTGTGGATAATAATAACATGTAACCTATTTTGGGATTAGATAAGTGGTGAAGGAAAATTCCCACCGTCATATATATGTAGTGAACGACGTAGTAGATATATGTATGATGATGAATATACGAAAGAGATATAGTGAGATTATTGCTTTAAATCTGTTACCACGCATACTACTATTATTGTAATGAAGCTTCTATATACTTATTTAATATAATGGAGGATATTTCTGAATCATGTTAGTATTCTTGTGTGTAATTGGATATTTCATGTACTTGATTCCATCATGATTATTGTTTAAATTCTACTCTCCCTTAGATATAGATATGGTATGCTTTGTAGAATGATGTGTTACTAATGGAACTGCATGAGCTAAGTCTTCATCATGCTAACAACTTGCAACAACAACCCTAAAGAGGGACCTAGTACCTTTGCATGCTTCAGGTGAGCTCTCAATCTAGGATGAGTGATGTGTCGGGCGTCCGAGTAGTGTTACTTTGGTAAATTCTAGGTTGCATCAACTTTTATGATGATGTCGAGGGGCTTTGTTGATTTTTATTCCTTTCAGATAGTTGTGATAGCTTGGTTATGGCTGTAAGTAATTCAATCTCTAATAATTCAAAGATGAAGTTTGAGGATGTAATAGGTTTTATCCTAAGAAAGGAAATGTGATGGAAGAGCACCGAGTTTCTTCTACCTGGAAATACTTTGACGGTGGATAGCAGAGGGAGACAAAAGCACAGAGGGAAAGGTAATTGTGTGAAGTTGAATGATCATAGAAGGTCAAAGTCCAAAAGAAAGTTAGAATGTTGGCATTATGGGAAGGTTGGTCATGTTAAGAAAGATTTTTGGGCTTGTAGACACTAAAATTAGGTCATTCCCCTTGGTCCCCGTCAAATAAACACCTTGAACACATTCACCTAACCACAACCCCTTTCATCCCACTCTAATATTAATTTAATTAAATTAATTCATTATCCTCACAATATTTATTATTTAAATATCTAATTGGGATAATGCCCACATATCACATCAGCCACCTCACCTAATACCTATTCTTAGTAAGTTGCCATAACTAACTAAGACCTACACCCAAACCCTAAAAATCAATGCCTACATTCCCTCTAACCACATTCCACCCATTAGAAGGAAGCTTCCATGCTAATCCATGGAGTAAATGAAACAAGATCCTAGAAAATCAAGGGGATCTACCTAGTTTAGTAAACCTAGAAATCCCATCATAACCTAAACTTGGTTACCTTAAACCACCGCCAATTATGCCAGGAACCACCGTCAATTACCATTTAACCCCCAAAATAACCTTATTTCAAGGTTGGCACATTTTTGAGAGATAATCACATCTTCTGAGAACAAGTGACAAAACTAGAGCTGCATGTAAGTAGAACCAACATCCGTACATGCATCAGAGCATCCATAGCCAGTACCTGAAGCAATCACACAGCCATTTTCCTTCACAGGAGCATCCGGGGAAGCACCAACACTACACCAAGTTCATTCCATTTGATCACCCACCATTACCAACTAGGCATCAAGCTCGTACAAATAGTAAGTTTTGTTAACCAACACTCATCTATTCATCATTTGGTAGATCCTTTTACATCTATTATTAGATTTTTTCTCTCATTTCCATTCCCCCATCATCTACCTCCATGCAAACTTGACCATATTTTTATCCATACCCTTGCACTACCCATACCTAGATCTTAATCATTCCTGTGCATATCCAGGATCCACATAAACCTTGCCTTTGCCCTTCCTTTTCATCTAGCCTCAGATCTATCACCCAACCAAGTTTTTATTGAGTTTCTATACCCCAACCATACCAATGCCGGTTACCCACAACCATCTCCGGTTAACCTAAATTGACACTGGTCACACTAGAATGACGTTGGTCTCTGTGTTTTTACCAGAATCAAGAACAGAGTTTCTAAACCTCCACCAAATACCCAAAACTACCCAGAACCTTACCCTGACCAATACCAACACCTTGACAGTGACCTTGACCTTCAGATTCAATCATAGCTTAGCCTATTGTGAACAAATTTTCTTATTGTAGACGAATGAGATACCTAAATCATTTTAACTACAATAGGATTTACTTTATTATCAACATTAAGTTGTTTTAAACAATGGATTGATAAATTCAGGAAGTATCACACTTCCCGGATCTAGCACATGCTAGGTAGTCCACTACATATATTGTTTAACTTTTATTTGGTGGTCTTGTGTTCCATTTCAGGTAGTTCCTCCAAGCAAAAAGGAATCTCTCATGATCAGCTATGGATTCAGAAGTCATACGTGCATAACAACCTACAACCAACATCTCAACAGGTATTCCTCCTAGCCCATTACCCTTATTTGTTTCATCAACATTTAAAGAAAGCATCTAGAATTAGGTGAAACATTTTGGCACACCGGTGGGACCCATTTGGGGTTCTTTGCATTCTTTCATTTCTAGGAGAAAACGTTGTATGTTTGTTTCTTTTCTAAAAAGTTCTTACATTAAAAATTTCTCCTGAACCTTCTTTCTTCTTATTGTCTAAAATAAATCTTATTTTGGTGTTTAAAATGAACATTTATTCCTTTCATTAGTATCACATTAGTGAAAGAGCATCCCTTCTCCTATTCATCTATTTTTGGCATCAAATTCTACATTTTGATTTGGGTTTAAAAATCATTTCATTTCATTCTACTTTTTTGCATTAGCTCACATTAATTGAGGGAAACCTATACACTGGAAGTCATTCCCAGATGATGGTTGACAAACGAATCATAGAAAAGCACTTCCTTTCTTTTTCTCTATCTGAGTCTTACCCAAACATCATAAATTAAAAATATATACACATTCTTAAATAACATCTCACCTGGAAGAAGTTGTAGGTGATCACATGATCATGACATAGTGGGCAGTGCCTCATTGGTTATCTCTATCCAATACCCCATTCAAAGATGCCGCCCCCCTACCATAACATACCTAAAACCTCTCCTTGTAGATATCCTTCTTGTAGGAAGTCATCCTCACCAAAAATCTATTCTATAGTTCATGAGTCAGTCCTTAAATAGCATAAGCTAAATAAACATAATAGAAAAGGAACTCTTTGGATTGTATTTTTCTTAGTGTTTCTGCTTGGCTTGCATTTTGAGGTGAGAGGTCACGCTCTTCATTTTCTTATTTATCTTTACACACTCCTCATCAAATTTGGTGTATTCCAACTTCATCACGAGTGTGCATGAACCATATTCTCATCATTCTAGGATTAAGGTTTGATTCCACATTAATTTTAACTCAAAACCACATTTTCTTCATCACTATTTCAATTTCATAAGTAATCGGTGTCGGTCAGTGACTTTCGTTAGTTACCCTCTAACCATCATCGGGTTTTATTTACACCCAAATAGCATCTGATTCGTTGTTCTTTTGGTTAACCTACCCAAAAGGACACCTATTCACCTTCTTTAGTTATTTAGAGTCTCTATCACTCTTATCATATCCATTGACCTGACAAGTTCCCTCAGCATTTTGCATACCTAGAAAATTTGGCCTTATACCTTGTTTTTGACCAACTGTCCACTTTCCACAAAGTGACCGCGTGGTACTGCTATCGGTTTAACCTAACCGACATCAGTTAGCCTATGTAATTTTCTAGCTGACATTTTAACCCAATCCACCTACTACCACTTATCTCTCCTATTTGTTGTATTTACGTGTCATTTACATAAAAAATCCAACCTAACGATTAGTACCTATTCACATGGTGTTGACCCAAAGCCAAGTGAACGCCCTCATATTCCACGCCAGTCATCAAACACTCCCACCTAGCCCTTCACCACCTTCCATTTTATCACCAACCATGGAACCTATCCAACCTATCTCTATCACTACCGGAGATGAGGATTTCACATGACTCCTTGACCAAAATCCTTTCTCCTTGTAGTTTTACCTTTCCCACTCATCCACTCGAGATGCCTTGGGTTAGTTGATATATGACATGCCCGTATCTATCCCCCGACTCTTGTTCTCACTCTTGCATCAACCCCATCCGGCTCCGTGCTTACCTACATCTACCTTAGCCCGGTCGTGTCACAATTAGGCCCTATACCCACTATGACCACCGCGTCTTCCATATCCATTGCACCTGCCACATCCACTATACCTTCACCAACCACCCAGAACACAACCTCATTCACACCTATTGTCTCGCATATACCCATAGCTACACAACCACCCTCGATGTCGGTGACCCCTACCCCTTTTCAAAAATTTCATCCTTTCTATTCCAAAATCTTTAGCCCCCATTGCCACTAGGGTCACCATGACCTTCCACCTCCATATACGTACTATAGCACAACCTCCTCTCTTGTTTCATCTATTATTCACTCTAGGTATGTACCCCCTATTTCACTACCTTCTTCTCAATCTACCTATATGACAACACCATATACTGGAATGCCACCCTCGTTATATGCCCAACACCAACCCTCTTACGCTACAGAGTCACCCATCCATCACAACCTACCAATGACCTAATCAAGTTAATGATGGACAAGATGCAGACATTGGAGGCATCGGTTTCTGGCTCCCACAACACTCTCACCTACGATGAAATTTGTAATGAGCCTATACACCCATCCATTCCTATCTGTCCATATCCCTTACATTGGGAAATGCCTAAATTCAACCATTTCAATAGTAAAGAATACCCACAACAACATTTGTGGTCTTTCAAACACGGGTGTTATCTGATCGCCCATGATGATGCTTTGCTCCCGAGGACCTTTCCCATGTCTCTAACTGGACCCACATTAGATTGGTATAGTGGGTTACCTAGAAACTCTATATTCTCATTTAATCAGGTAGCCCAAGCCTTCTTAGATCACTTCTCCATTAATATTATTAAGAAGGTTACCATGAATGACCTCTACTCTACGCATCAGTATGATGATGAATCCATCACAGATTTTGTTGCTCGTTGGCGTAGCCTGATCAATCAACTCACATTCCAACTATTGCAAACCAAACTCATCAAACTCTTCATGCGGGCTTGTGCTAGGCATATCTCACCAACTCTGTAGGTCCAAACCTTCCAAACCTTCAACAATGAAGCATTCACCATGGCACGAAAGCTTGAGATTCGGGCCATTGAAGAGAAGAAAATCCAATTATGCAATAAGAACTTGGCATTCAAGTCAAATGATACCTCTTCTTCTTCAAAACCACAGAATAATTATTCAAAGGCCAAGGGGACCGCTAATGTAGTGGTACTCAAAAGCCCCTCATCCATCAAATCAGGCTAGCCCCTCATCTAATCTCTCACCCATTCAGACTTTTCAATTCAAATGGGAACAATGGAAATATACCCCAATTGGGGAACCTTATTCTTTTGTCTTAGAGAAGCTCATCAAATTTGGGGCCATCACCCTTCCTCCCATGAAACCACACACCGGTTTTGACCCTACTCACCCCACACCCACATGGTATAAAGAGCACGATTTCTACAATTATCATCGAGTAAAGGGTCATAGTGATGGAAATTACATCACTTTCAAAAAAACATTTTCCAAGAAATGCTCAAGAAAGGCGAGTTAACCTTGGATAATCCTAACGCACCTACCAATCAAAACCTACACATCTTCAAGAAACCTTTTCCTAATCATGCCCCTTCTTTTAATCAAACAGAGAAACCTCGACTCATGATAGCCATACCGCGAGGTCCATGCTATTTTTAGTGATACACCCGATGTTTCCCAATTACCTCATATTCCTTCCATCGAGGAAATCCTAGCCGAAGTCCTCCACCTACACTTGAATCCACCTCACCTATTCCTCCACCCATAGAGGAACACCTTTCACCTCCTTCCTCACCCATGGAGGAGCCTTCCATTAATATCAAATACTATTTCACCTTTGGCTTCTCCACTTAGGGAACCGTCACCCACAGTACTTCTTCAGTCCATGAAGGATACTTGTTTATCTCCTCCACCCATAGAGGAGCACCCATCATCTCCTCCACCCACAGAGGAGCACCCATCATCTCCTCCACCTATAGAGGAGCACCCATCATCTCCTCCACCTATAGAGGAGCACCCATTTTCTCCTCCACCTATCAAGGATCCAATAGAGATACCTTTTCCTCTAGGTGATCATTCTCCATCAGCTACCAAAGATCCTAGACCTACTTTCGGACTCTCTTACCCATGGAAGTCGAAGCTAGCAAATTCCCATCTCTAAGACAAATTTTATGGGAATTTCCATTAGGTCCTCATCAACCTCACCTAAAAATGTGCCATTCTTAGGCTTAGATGATCACTTAGATTATGTGGATAGAGCCTTACTTTAGGGGTGTCTTCTACTTCCTATCTGAATGCAAATGCAGATGTCACTTGTTGATATTTCCACTATCTACCCAAAAATATTTTGGCCAATTGAACCAAGCACAACCACCTCTATCACAACTTCTTCCATGATACCCTCATGGCTCAAACCACACCCCTACCCATAACCCAATGTGCATCTACACCCAAGCCTACACTTACATCATCTTCTTCACCTAAACCCAACACTACCTTAGGGGTCATCCCAACCATCAACCTTACTCATCCACCCATCAAATTAGATTTAGCTACATCCTCCAAGGCCAATACCAAACCTACTCGACACCCAAATAGAAGAGCCAACCCCATAAATCTCATACTCCAACCTCACCAATCACACCTTCATCCTCTTCATCTATCTTAGGACCTCACCCTTCTAACATGGTTAAGAAACCTCCACCCATCGGTAAACTAAAAATGCAGCAGCCCATTCCACCATTGCAAACCTCAAACATACCCAAGTACCCGCCATGACTTCCACCACATTTGTAACATCTTTACCACCCATACCTCTAATACCATTGATCACCCTTCACTACCCATGACACTTCAGTCTCTTTCCCTCACACCTCCAGCATGACCTACACCATCTACCTTCACAACACCTTGTTATCCCCATGGGTAACGTGCCCTCTTCCACCATCCGCCTTTCCCTCTAGATCTCATGTGCCCATATCACCTTTACCTAAGAAGGTACAACCTAAGGACAAAAATATGCTACCCTCCAATAAGGTAGTCAAAACAACCACACACTCTCCTATCCAGTTCATCTACCATACCCCTACCCAAACAAACACAACCAATGCCTAAGATCACACCAACACCTAAAACCGTAGCTCAACCTACTCCCCCTCATGCAAAGACCATTCCTCAACAATTAGTTGCACTACACCCAAACCCACTTTCACTTCCCATTATGATCCACTAAGCAGGGTCCTATGTCAAAATTTTAACCAACCTCCTTGAAACTTTTGTCATCACATTACCACCTCTCAGACCTTATGACCCACTCAAACCCAAACCAAAGGGGTTTGATGACACCAAAATTTGTGCCTACCATTGTGTGCTAAGACACGATGTAGAGAACTGTAAGGTTTTGAAAAACATTCTTATCCGGTTGTGCCCTCCTGAAGAAAACTTTGATGATGATGACCTTCTTGATGAAGACCCCATTTCACCAAAACCCATTCTCTCAAATCTTCCCTCACCGCCTACTCAAAGTGACCGAACCTTTACCCCCACACTCCTAGAACCACCTCTAAGATTTGAAATTAACATGGTTTGCATCAATAACCTTGCCAAACCTCCACCCAAATGTCGATGTGCCTAGCTCATCTCACAAGTTTCCTTCCTGCCATTGGGATATTTTTCCTTCATGTCACCATACCTTTCATGGCTCACCTACCTCCCCACCTCAGATCAACATGATCCATGTTACTACCCATGCTCAGAAGGACAAAGGAAAGGAAAAGGCAACTGACTCACCAACCAATCCTATACCCAACATACCATCTGCACCCACACCTAAAATCACTATCCGCGGCCCCACATATCCTATTTCTAATGGGGTCACACATCATGCGATGCTCAAACAACTACACCAATCCCCCCTCAAAATGTCCTTATATGACCTCATCCAAACCTCAGAATCCCATCATCAAGCTCTCATGGAGGTCTTGCAATCTATTGAGGTTTTACCCAATGACCCTACACCCGTAGCCTCCATTATCACACCCCATCATGTAGCCTCTCTCACCAAATTACCACCTTTATCCACACCTCAACCTACTCACCAAGTAGCCTCCCTTAGCTTCTCAAAGGAAGAGATTACACCACACCAAACAGATGACCCAGACCCACTCTCTTCATCTCTATCCACATTGATGATATATGTGTATGACATGTCATGATCGATGGGGGCACTAGCATTAATATCATTTCATCCCATGCATTCACTCAAATGTGCATACCTAACAATTGCATGCATAAAATCCTATCATGTTGCATTCATTCAATGACCTTATCACCTCTACACTAGGCACTGTCATCCTCCACATTTGCGTGGGCCCTCACTATGTTTCTAGAGTTATTTTACATCTTAGAGGGGGAATTTTAATATAATCTATGTTGCTTAGAAGACCTCAGATTCATGTCATGGGTTGTGTCCCTTCCACTTTGCATCGTTGTGTGAAATTCAAGCATGAAGGACACACCTATACCATTCCAGCTGACCCATCACCTTTCAAAACTTGTAACATGCTTTACCAACCCAATGACATGCTCATACCCATCAAAGCATCTACCTCGAAAACCACTTCCATGTCACCTACACCTCCCCTCACCAGTGTAACCACTACCTTAACCTCACCTACATCCTCCATTCCTACCACTACCACAACCTCCACAGCCGAACCATCGCCACCCAATTTGTTAGCTCCACCCCTAATCCGACCTCTAACACATCGTCTATTCCAGCTACCCATATACCAACCACTGATCCCTTGAGGCGAATTTTTCAATGCCTCACTCTGGGGGAGTATCACCTATATAGTGTCAACACATTCCTTACTCCACAAGAGTATGGAAGTCTTCACCAACACCCTCACTATGATCACCACATAGAAAAATGCCTCCTTTATGGTCCTCCTCACCTTTAAACTAGTCTCACCTATGGGGATTTGATACTACAACTTACACACCGAACCACCATCACAAACCCACCAATTTTCCATTTTAACCTCTAGTCACTCACCAATCATCGTTTCACCCACACCTTCCTACACCGATGTGCGTGGAAGGATTTTGGTTTTGGATTTTATGAGTAATGTCACCATATTATTATTCCATGTGCTACCCGTAATCATAACGACCATAGTGGTATGGGATTTGTTGAACCACCTACCAAGAAGGTTCGCATTGAACTCATCGAGGACATCAACCATTCTCCACCTTCTTCACCACCATCACCACCTTCATCGACGGAGTCAATGGATCCAAAATCCATTCCTCCTAAAAAAAAATTCATAAATACCATCTCCTTGGGGCCTCTTACTTATCAACATGAGGGTGAGGCTCCCTTTCTCTCTTCCATTCCTATATCCTGGAATGATCGATGATGATACACCTTCGATCAAATGTCGTTCAATGTCAAGATGATGAATGTATACTCACCTACCTTCGTGTAGAAGACTCATATATTCGTGGTTGTTACCATCTAAGACATAAACCATGTTGAATGAATCAAATATTGAAATCAACATTCATACTAACGATGACCACACATCTTAAATATCGCCAATATTTTAGCGTTGTTACAAAAGAAGCCATCACTTCTTTTTCAAAGATCATGACCATGATTTTTCTTGGTCTTACACAAATATGCCTTGTATTGACCCCACCATAGTGGTCCACAATATCATAACCATTCTCACGATGACAAGCCCATCAAACAAAAAGCTGAGGAAAATGCACCCTTATATTTCCTTCTCATCAAAGAAGAACTTCAGTACCTTCTTTCCATTTCCTTAATCTTTCCCATTGATTATCCTCATTGGATTTCTAACATTTCCACTTTGTCACTAAGGTGACAGGTGACTCGCATTATCATGGATTTCCATGACCTCAATCTAGCTTTCCAAAAGATGACTTTCACCTACCTGGTATTGAATAGTTAGTTTACCTTACCATTGGTCATGATATGTTATCACTCATGGATGGCTTCTGGGTTATAACCAAATATTTCTTACCCTAAGATCAACACAAAACCACATTCATCACCCCTTAGGGGACCTTTACTATCGATTCATGCCATTTGTCCTTAAAAATGCTAGTTGCCACATATCAGTGGCTATGAATTATATCTTCCATGACATCATGCATCGTATATTGGAAGATTACGTGGATGATCTCCTGGCCAAATCTAAATGCTACTTGAGCACCTCACCATCCTAAAAACCATCTTTGACCATCTCATTAAATATTACATTCACCTTCAGCCCAAGAAATGTGTCTTCACGGTCCTCTTAGGAAAATCTTGTGATTTATCATTTCCCTACGTAGGTATAAAATTTGACCTGCTAAAGTCAAGGCCATTCTAGAAATTCCTCCACCCACTAACCTTAATAAAATCCGTGAGCCTGCAAATGTAAGTTATAGTCTATTCGTTGTTTCATTTCACAATTATCTTATCGATTGTCAACCATTTCATCACCTTCTTAAGAAGGACATCTCCTTTAAATGGGATGATGATTACCAAAAGCTTTTGAGGCCTTAAAACAATACCTTCTTTAACCACGTACTCATTCCACCTAAAGACAATCAACCTTTTACTGTACATCTCATCTACCGATCACTCTTTGGGGGCCATGCTCACTCATCGCGATGAACAACATAGGAAGAAGGTGGTTTATTACATAATTCATACTCTTTTGGACTACAAAACTCGATACACCCACCCCAAAAATTTGTTTAGCCTTAGTTTTCGTTACCACAAACTCCGCCATTACCTACTCAATCACAAAACCTATGTTGTGACCAACACCATCCCCTTACACTTCATATATGCCAAATCTTACCAAAACCAACGTATGCACGCTGAGTGGCTTATGCTTCTAGCTGACCTGACCTCCAATTCATTCATCAAAATTCCATCAAGGGCAGCTATTGCTGACCAATTGGTTGGTGCACCTATTTCAAGGGCCCCTCTAAATTTGACTTGCTTGATGAGTCAATCGCTACCTTTCTTGGACAAACCCACTTACCAAATGACACTCTTCTTCGATGGTTCCAAGTGTCGAGTGTGGGGTGGGGATCTTTATTATCCTCATTCCACTTGATGGTGAACCTATGCCTTTGTCTTTCAAACTATATTTTGATTGTACAAACAATATTGTTGAATATGAAGTGCTCATATTAGGTCTCCAAGCTTCCTATGCCTTGGATGTCAAATCCATCAACATATTTGGTGATTACCAATTGGTCATAAACCAAGTCAATGGTATATACCAATGTTGTAATGAGACACTTCAAAAGTATAAACATCACGTAGACATACTATTGACCACCTTCGATCGCTATAACCTTCAAACCGTCCCCGTTCAACCAACAAATTTGTAGATACCATGGCCTGCTTGGCCTCTCAAATACCCGCTTCGCCCACCAATTCTAAAATCTTTGTCACAATACAATGACTCTAATCACCCTCTTATTTACCTCATGATGTTTACTCGATCATAACCATTGCCTCGACCCAACTGACCTTTGGTATAAACAATACTCTAACTATCTTTCTCTCTCTGTCTTACCTCCTGATCTCACTAATAATGGAAAACACACCTTCCTCAAAAATTTATCTCATTACCTTATCATGGGGGCCTACTCTATAATCTTGTCTTTGATGGTATTCTCTTACGATGCCTCATGAGTTCTGAAATTCCTTATACCATCAAAAAATTTCATTTGGCATATGTGGAGGTCACTTCAATGGCCTTGTTATTGCTAATACGTATTCTTCACCTTGGCTATTACTAGCCAACCCTTAACCATGATTGTTGTGACTACATCAAGCATTGTGTCAAATTCCAACAACATGCCAACCTTCATCATACACCCAGTCATGCCTTACGGGTTGTTTGTGACCTTTGGCCCTTCTATCAATGGGGTTTGGATATTTTCGGAGAGATCAATCCCCATTCTTCCCAATGACATTAATGGATCATCAGCCGCTACCGAATACTACAAAACATTGGTTGAAGCCATACCACTCATATCCACAAAATAGCTGAGAAAATATGTGAGTTCATCAATCATCACATCATTTTTCACTTTTGTGTTCCTCATCACCTCATCATTGATAATAGAAAACAATTCAAAAATAAAACATTGCAAAAACTTTATGACACCTTTGGCATTAAGCTAAGTTTCTCGTCACTTTATTACCCACAAACCAATGGCCAAGCCAAATCCACTAACAAAACCTTGAAAAAAATTCTCATGAAAGTAGTTAACAATATTGGGAAGGACTAGCATATGCGCATTCCTTTTGCTTTGTGGGTATACCACATTAGTATTCACACTTCCACTACCACTACACCCGTTTCTTGGTCTACGGTAAAGAGGCTATTCTACCTCTTGAAGTCCAGATTCCCCTCACTTTACATTTATCTCCATGACATACTCAATGATGATGACTTCTGTTAGGACCGTTTAACAAAACTTGAGTTATTAGACGAATGAAGTCTTAACGCTCTTGACCACCTTCAAGTTTACCAAAAACATATTGTTGTCGCCAAATCACTGCACCCTCCGAATGGCCAGGATGTGAATAGGACGTTCGGTGTGATTGGGACACATGGGATCACCTCTCAAGCTGTGGGACTTGGGCTCAAGGTGAACCTCCGGAGAAGGCCGGCTTCCTCTTCCTAAACTAAGTGTTGTACTACTCCTAGTGTAACAAAAATGATTATCTAATCCTACGCTAACATTTTCATGGGGTTTTAGGGAAAGAGATTTACAGAAATGAAACTATACTAGGGATGGTGATGCACCAAATAAAGGGTGTCTTCAGATTTAGGAAGGGTTAATTTGAAGAGGGTGTGTGCACCACAGGTCAACTTCACCTACTGCAACTTAGAGAGGGTACAGGATACCACAAACTAAGAGACACGCGTTCCCTTTGTTAAACTTTATCAGACCGAGAAATATACCTAGTTTCAAGTGAAGAAGGATGAACTCAAGAAGGGTGAACAGACACCACAACTCAACTGCATGCAATACTTCACCACTCGATAAGCACAGAACTCCAAGAACCTGCAATAGAACTTAAACTTGCACAGTGTACCTGCAAGTATGAGAAAGGCACAAAGAAGCACAGAAGGATGAAAGGACCGAGATTAGTCACAAAACACACACTTTTATTGCTTCAATAACATGCACAATGCATCATACATTCAGAAGAGGCAATAGTTGCCATTACAGTCTTGAAGAGGAGGCTTGAAAGTTCTCTCAACACACAAGAACAACTTGTAGAAGAGAGAGGATTCTTGAAAAGTATACACTTACCTGAGATATCTAACTATCCAACTTGTCTAAACTGTTGGAACCCTTTGAAATGAGCTTCCAACTTACATTTATAGAAGAATATGTGAGAAAGAAGAGGAAAGGTCATAATTACATTCCTAAAATGAAGGCCCATGATGTATTTATTGCAGTTAGTTGAACCACCTGAGAAGGTTCCATCATGGGTCATTAATTGCCTGATGACCTAGTCTTCTCAATTAATTAAAAGAATATTTAAATAAAATATTTAAATAATAATAATAAATATTATTATTAAAATATTTAAATAAAAATATTAATTTAATTAACATAATGTTGGGACCCCCCCGTTGACCCATTTGACTTGAAGAGGAGGGGGGTCCATGTGGATAGAGTCTGCACAATCTCAACTCGGTGAGCTTCGAATCCTCTAACTCGGTGTTGCACTCAATTTTGACCCCGCACTAACTCTTTCCTTGCTTGGCAATCGGGCTCTTTTGCATTGAGTCCTTCGAATGGCGAGCTATCAAACTCGATTCTTATCATTTTCCCTGGTTAACTCGAGGCCATTTATGCATTCCACGTTCAAACTTCATGAAACATCACCACGAGCTCCCTGCGAAGTCACCGAGCTCTTCATCCAGCAAACGATCTTACCTTTCCTGGGCTCAAACTCACTTGAATACCGAGCTTAACCCAATATTTCTAAAAATAATGGTTTTACCACAATGCTCACGGTTCTTCCTTATCATATAACACTTGTAGTAAGAATGTTTTGGCTTTTCCATAATAAGCACAATTTGTACCTTCCAAACGATGAGAAAATGCCATTACCAATAAAGACCTAATGCTGCCATGATGATGACCCAGGTTCATGCCCATAACATGTCGATAGACACCCTTAAGACTGATTCTTGGCCAAAGAACCCTTCGGTATTTTGGTAGTGCATTCGGAAATCTCGGCTCCAATCAACAATTATGCCACTATTGGGATCTTAGTATGGCATAGGTAGCTGTGAGCTACACCATATACTCATTTTTCCAGAAACTAAAAAGATCCTTTATGTTACAATCTACAACACATAAAATAAGCCCTTAAAAAAAATACGTTTGAACAATCAAAAGCCAAAAGGACCTTGGAAAAATGTATGTGTAACAACCATATGAATTCTTCCTTAGTCATGGATCAAAGCTAATAGAAATAAAGCTAGATAAAATTAGCTTCAAACTACAGATAATCGTCCCGTCCATTATAAAAAAACACAGCTTTTCTGATCCTGGTAAAAGAATACTTTTATTGTCTGATTGGACGTACATAATGGAAGGGTATAAATATTGCCTACTGCCCACAGAGTTTCTCAAAGAGACCATTTACAAGTAACAAGGATGTAACATGCAAAACGGCCAACCAGGTATTTCAGAGTTGACCTTCACATTCAATTCATTTTTAGGAGAAGCAATGCTGAGCAATATGAATCGTTTCATTCTGCACGTAATAAACCTCCATCTCCTGACTCGGGAAAATTTTATGAAGCCTTGAATAGTGTGACTCCAATCCATCGTATACGGCAGTGAATATTTGTTTCCTCGCTAGCTGTATGCGTCAGGAGCTTGTTTAGAATAAGGATAAATATGAATTTGACTTTAGGTGCATTCGATACCGAAGAGATAACAACACATTGGACAACTGTTGCTGGAAGCGTTCAAAGGAAGGCTTCTACTTTATCGCCATGCCTACTCTCGAATGATGATTTTGTCTCGCGACCACCGATGCAGGACGAGTTTTCAAGACTACTTTCCCGTCAAACACTCCACACATGAGTGGGAGCAATTCAACGCATCGCCTTGGAAAAGGTGAAGATATGAAGCCACTTTCTTTCCTCACAGTGGTGAAACAGAGTGATTCTTTAGGCTGATTCCAAAATGTTCTACTTTTCCCACGCATTTCTGCCATGCACTTCATCATGAGGTATTACTCGATATCATTTGACAAATATCTACATAATGAGAAAGCGACCTATAGCCTCCATTGAAATGGATCACGTAGATTGTTTTTCCATGACCCACTCTAATTCACAACTATCTTATTAACCTCCTGGCGACCCGCACAAAGACTCGGACCACTCCAAGCCGCACTGATTTCTGTTTACACGGCCCGTGCGGAAATCTCATGACGGATTGCCATCTTAATATTTCCCATTTGGCGGTGTTTTCTTGAATCTCCTTCATTCTGAAGTTTGGTCATGGTATGCCAAACCAATATTTCCACGCCGCAACATGTTTTCCTTATTTTCCACGTCCTTGGCAAGATAGCGAAATGTTTCATGGATTTTGCCACGAGATAGCCATCATATTGTTCCACTTGGCAATTTGACCGATTTCTCCAATTCACGGAAGTTCCATGCCAGATGGGTAATTTCCACTTATTCATTCCTTAGCGTGGGATTAATTCCTGCCATTGTAATAGTTCCACGCTTGGCATACTAGCTCCAAATCCCGCATTAACGGCTTGGACAAATTAATTCATGGGCCTCGGCCTCAACTTCGCCCACAAACTTGGCAAGATAGTGAAATGTTTCCCAAAGATTTTACATGACCCATTCGAAGTTTCAAGCTTCGCAAACATGGATATTGCAGATAGAGTCCATCTAAGTGATTCCTTGAACTCATGGCTATAAAAATATCATTTTATCTCGTGGTTGAGTTCAGCCATATCCTATTTTCCCATGTCATCTTATCATATCTACAACATGTCTCTAAGAACCGCTATGCCGTAAGTGATTTCACTCAAGATATCAGTAAAATCGACCATCAATTCCTTTGGGTCTAACTAGGATCAATATTTTAACCGAACTTCGCCTCGAGCTATAAGCTTGATCTCTTAGTGAGCTCAAATGTTTCAATGCTGAGCTATTTCCTTTCTCCCAAGAAACATGCTCGACTTTCTGAGTGACTCGTTGAAGATGCTCATATAATTGCAAAGAAAATTGTGCTTCATAAATATTCTGATATGAAACAGTTCCACCTCTATGAGATTCACTTCCATGAGTTACACCGTAAAACCAGTAAGGTCTCGATAGAGAAACTTTGTAATAATTTTCATCAGGTCTCCCGGTAACACTCTCACTGTCACTTAATCGATTTTCATAAAAATAACTTGAAGGAAAATCCCGAATTTGAGGATGCATTCGATGCTTTGATCGATAACAACATTGGACAACTTACTTGCTCAAACAAGCTTCTACTATACTGCAACATGCCTCGCAGCATCAAATGCTCGGCCGCTTTGAGCGTAGAACTGAAATTCTCCTAGGAAAGTGCCATGAGGAAGTAATTGGCTATACGCAGCAGCTGCTAAGGTGGTAGAGAAGTAAACTTATCTCAAAATGAGTGGCCTCCAGAGAGAGTTGATTGCATAAACACCGGCAGGGTGATCCCAAGGAACCCGTTGGTGTTGATCCCGATGTTCTGGCCGCGCGACCACAATCGTGATCGATTGTTGTAAAATCTTGCGCTGTAGTAGAAGAACGAGATAAATTTTTAGTTGAGTTGTCTCGCCTTTTCATTTTGGAAATTCTCTTCCATGGAAGAAGCTCGACCAAATCTTGAGGCAGCTATTGTCTCCATCGAGTCATTAAAACTGAATTCATATTCCAACAAGGAAGCATCAATCTCTCCATGTTGAATTAAACCGGGTCAAACTCATCATTTCTCTGCCTCAATGAGCCAACCATCGAAACATCCTCCGCTCCTATCGAGACTCTTTTATGACAAGCCAAACTCGGTTACTGAACTTACATTTCCTACTCATGAACTCGTCTAAGGCTTGTGATCTGAGTTATGACCGAGTTAGGACAAGGCACGAACTCCTTTGATGACTCGTCTCTTTATTCCCGATTTGACACTGTTTTAGCTCGACCGAGCGAGATAAGCTTATCGAACTCCTCGATGGCTCGCATTCTTGGAAAAAATGAGCGATCTCACCTGATGACCAGAAGTGGGTCCCTGGGACCAATGTCGTGATTTGATAGTAATAAGGCCCTGTTTTCCAATTTTTCCATGTGCGTAAAATTGGATAACATTTTTGGCGACCTCTCGGGGATGATTGCCTGCTAAGCATGATTCCAGTAGCCTTAAGTCATCCATTGGGCATGGAGTCTATGTTGGAATCCTGAAAGTAGTATGATTTTCTTTGACACATCCTGAAATCCCCTTGAGTATTGTTGATATCCTGGACCTCCCTGGAATGCTAAGCATGAAGTATACTGAATCTGTTGAATGCTTGACATCCATGGAACACTGCAAAAATTTGAATGAAGCAGATTTTGAACTCTTATGGAAACCTTGAACCTTCTTCTCCTTGACACCTTCCAATGATGAAACAATGTGCAGAACAACACAAAACACAACAACAAGGAAAGCAAAACAATAACACATAACAATGTGCATAATCACTGGAGGAAACACCTAATTTAACTGCATAAGGGTGGAACGCTTCTCAAAAACAAGCTTTGAGATGTATCTCATTCACATGAATGGGCAGTTCTTCTCCATTGAGCCTAGATAGACGAAATGAATTTTCCTCTTTCGCAATTTGTGATGATGTATGGCCCACTCCCAGAGCGTCAAACTTGGCATGCTTTCCGGTTTGGCCCTATCTTCATCCCATTTGAGAACTAAATCTCCTCTTGAAAATGCTCGCTTCGGATGCCTTCTTGTCAAAAGATTTCTTAACTTGAGCCTGATGCTGCTCCAAAGTTTTCATAGCCTTGTCTCATACTTCCTCTAACTCCATGAGTTCAGCAAACCTTATTGCAGAGGATCACTCTCTATAACTTCAAGTTGATGAGCTAACTCCAAAAACGTAACTCCAATGAGAGTGGGAGTTTTGCCTCTCTTCCATATACAAGAACGAAAGGAGAATTTCGATGGCCCTTTTAGGTGTGATCGATCTGCCCATAAGGCAGTCTTAAGCTGTGTATGCCAAGTCCTCTTGTTAGTCTCCATTGTGCGCTTAATAATCCTTATGAGGTTTTTGTTGCTAGACTCAGCCAATCCGTTTCCTTGAGGATAGTAATTGGATGAAGTTTTGAGGTATACCCCATTTTTAACAGCCCATTCACTCAATTTCATACCAAGAAAAGCCAGCGCATTGTCTAAAATGACTGTAAATGGAACACCGAACCTCATCATTATACCCTCCAAAAAATCTAGAACTGCCTTTTCATTGCTCTCTTTTAATGCTACCGCCTCTATCCATCGAGTAAAATAGTCTGTTGCGGTAAGGACCCACTTATGTCCGTCACTGGATGGAGGATTAATCATTCCGATGAAGTCCAACCCCCATTGAACAAAGGGTTGATCCACTTGAATTGGATGCAATGGAAGAGCTGCCAGCTTCTGCTTACCTGTGAAAAAGGCACATTCTTTGCATTTCCTTACCCAAAGATGGGCATCCTTGAATAAATCTGGCCAATAGTAGCCAGCTCGCATGATCTTGGTAGCTGTTGTTCATGCGAGAATAATGTCCTCCAGATAGGCCATTATGAAATTCTTCTAGTATCTTACTTACCTGTTCCGGTCCTATGCACCGAAGGAGAACGCCGTTCAAATATTTTCGAAAGAGAATGCTATCTACCAAAACATATGGGATAGATTGAAGATGGAAAGTTTGTCTTTGGTTTTTATCCATGTTTGTTGGGTATGCTCCTGAGAAGATGAAATTCTTCATTTTGGATAACCAGTCAGCTTGATCAACATCCTCATCAGTATTTAGGAGTGTCACGTCCTCATTACCTTTTGATTCCATGTCTGCAGCAAGTTGCTCACATAAACCCTTACCTCTGACAAGTTTAGTGACTTTGATATGCACGTCATACTCCATTACCTTCGTGATCCATCCAAAGACACTTTTCGTTCATTTCTTTGTTGCTCAAAAAACTCCTTGACACTGGATGAGACACCATCGATGAATCTTGTTGTTGGACAACATGTGCTTGAATTTCTTCAAATCTTGAATAACTGCAAAGACTTGCTTTCAATGAATGAGTATTTGAACTCATAGTATTTGAGGGATTGACTGAAGAAAGCAATTGGTTGCTCCATCAGGTTGTTGTTTTGTTGGGTGAGGATCCCTGAAATGCTCTCTTGACCTGCAAAAGCATAAAGGATAAAATATTTGTCAAACCTGGGGTTCACAAGTGTGGGAGCTTGAGAAATGGCTATTTTGATGGCTTCAAAGCTTTCTCGTCCTTCCTTTGTCCATGAGAATGGCATGTTTTTCTTTAGCATGGTTGTCAATGGTTTAGCCAATGTCGCAAATTGAGGGATGAATCTCCGCACGAAATTTATGGTTCCTAGAAAACTCTGGAGGCCCTTCTTGTGACTTGGGAGAGATAAGGACATAATCGAATGAATCCTAGCTGGATCGATTGATAATCCTTCTGCTGAAACAACATGCCCCAACAATTTTCCCTTCTTGTGCACTGTGAAAATACATTTCTTGGGGTTAAGTGAAACCCCAAATTCCCTACACCTTTGGAAAACTTTCCTTAGATGCATGATGTGATCTTTACATGCTTAGAGTATACAAGTTATATCATCAAGGTAAACCAAAATAATATCGTTGATTAGTCCCTTAAATGCCATGTCCATGGCTCTTTGGAAAGTAGCCCCAGCGTTGGACAATCCTGAATGGCATTTTATTGTAGGCATACGTGCCCCACTTGGTAGTGAAAGCCGTTTTGAATTGGTCGGATTCTTGGACTAGGATTTGATTGTAACCTAAATATCCATCGAGTAAAGAAAATCTTTGAGCTCTACTGCCACCGTTTGAAGGATCTGCTCCATCGAGGGAAGAGGATAATGGTCTTTTAATGATGCACGATTCAAATCCCTGAAATCTACGCATAACCGGATCTCTCCGTTCTTCTTCCTCACGGGCACCAAATTGGCTACCCATGAGGAATGCTTGATGGGAAAAATTATACAGGCCTCGATGAGCTTGGTTATCTCCTTTCTCATTAGTGGCTCAATTTTGGGATTAATTGGTCTCTGTTTTTGACGAATCATAGCTTAACATTAGGATCCGGTTCGATGGTATTGTTGTCGAAAATTTCACCCCCTCGGGTAATTTTGATAACATGCATCAGAATATTCAAGTCCCAGGCACATTGATTGATTCAGAGAAAACATCATGTTTCTGAGGTTCTCTCAGATATTTTTCTAACTCTCCTGTCTAGGTAGTTAGGAGCAAGCTCTGAGAAAATGCGGGAAAAGGTTGCAGAAGGCAAGAAGGTTGATCCAGAAAAAATGGTGAAAATCGGCTAAGTCCACAGATCACAGGAGCAATTGGGACATCCTGGGACAAAAAGGCACGGATCAGTGAAAATCCCCAGCACCCCAAATAGCAATAGGGACATCTGGGGACAAAAGTACGCGGCGGGCGCGAAATGCCTTGCTTTCGGCACTGAGAGAAAATCGACTAAGCTAGCCGAGAGGGACAGCTCCGGGACATCTCGGGACAAAAAGGCGCGAACTAACTAAATGGGTGAAATCAGCACAATCGATCTGAAACAAAGTAGGACATGCGGGCCAAAAAAGCGCTTGAACCAGGCGGAACCGCAAAATGGGAACAAACAGTCACAGGTAATGGCCAGGGACATCCGGGACAAATGGGACGCGAAACAGGCCGGGTTCGTTGGAAATCAACACAAAGAGCACTAAGCATTTGGGACATCTCGGGACAAAAAAAGACAAGAAGGGCGCGAAAGAGCGGTGAGGGGTGAGAACCAACAGATCATGCCACGTCTCTCAAGGAGAAAAGTCAAAAGTCAAAGGGCAAGTTTTAAAGGGTCACCTGAACCAATGGGATAGTGCCACGTGTCCTGGGCAAAGGGCCACAAGGAAATTTCAAAGGAAAGCCCGTGAAAGATGGAGGAGAGAGAATTGCTTGTCCAATCGAGGAGTGCCATGTGTCATCCGGTGAGAGCGCGGAAAATATTTCAAAATCCGTTTTCACTTTGCTTTCGTGCCCTAATTCTTGGATCGCCATAACTTTAGATCCAGAGCTCGGATTTACCACATTCTTTATATCAACGGAAAGCTGGTGAAATTCTCTACACGATTCAGGATCAATCTCGAGTTTTGGTGTAGTCGAAGAGAGAAAATCGAGAAACGGCTCTGACGCGTGTTCATGGCTAGAAATGACATTCCAACAGTTGATTTAATGCGAGAATGGGTCGCATTCTCCACGTAATCCGATCGAGGTAATAGGGTATGGGTTTGTAAGGTCCCCATGCTGATTTAATGCACATGCAGTCAATGAGGAATGGGCTTTCACATTTTCCTACGTTTCATCCCCTGGGCTCGACCATGCAATGTAAAAGCGTATTTGGCTCATTTTAAAAAAAAGTTGTTCATTCTTTACCTCGCTGCCCTCCTTTTTTTCTTCTTTAGGGTTGAAAATGGAGTTCGAAGCCTCCTCCCTTGCTCTGTAATGGCGTTTTTGCCTCTTATTAATGGAATGATGTTCATTTGTGCAAACTTACTGGAGCAAAAAAACGTGTTTTGTGATGCATCATCCATCCTTCCTCTTTTTTGCTTGTTCTCTTCTTGCCTCTCTTCATTGCAGGTATTTGTGCATGTTTGAATGTTCATTCACAGTGCAGAGAAGTGTGTTCATGGAGTTTTGGGACATTTTCTATGTGAAATCTATGCTTGGCCCCTGTGATGCATCTCGTCCATCCTTCCCATTGCTCACCTCTCTTTATCCCATGGCAGTTTTGATAGATGTCCAACATTCTCCTTCTCTGGTGTATCACCGTTTTGTGTAGGCTTTTTGTTTTTCCCTTCTCTCTCTCTCTCTGTCTCCTTGGCATGGTTAGATTAGGATTAGATTAGCTTGCTCGCGACCTGCAGGAATAGATCTTGTGGCGGGTAGTTTAAGAGCAGGAACCGACCTTCTCTGGAGATTATTCTCTCGGTTTTACAAGTCCCACGCTTGGAGAGAGGTTTCCATGTTGTCACGCAATCACACCTTTGGATTCCACAGTGATCAACCTAGAAGCCTGATCCGCATCCGTAAGTCTTTGTGATTTTGCACTAACAATTTTATGCACGCCCGAGGGACGTGAGAAGTCTTCCACTTCATCTTTGCAGGTTGGTGTGTTCTGTGAAGATTTCAGCCTTTGGAGGCACTTACAAACACATCTGGCGACTCCATCTCGATCAATGAACCCATCTCGAAGTTCGCAAACCTTCCTTTCCATTCATTTCCATCCATTTTTCATTCATCCTTCTTTCCATCCCTTTCATTCTTTTCCATTCCATGAATTTGTGCAACCATGACTTCATTTCCATCATGGAACTCACATTTACAATTTCATTTCACTCGGAATGATTCGTTCCTTTTAGAAACGGATAAGGTTAGTGGGCTAGAGGAATACCTGCAAGAATGTCCAGATGGTGTGCGCGTCACAAGTAGAGAAAGATCAAAGCTGATTGCGAAGAACTCCTTTTTGTCTTGGAAGGACTACCTGCAAATAAGAACACAAGACCACAAGATTTTGATTAGACAATAAATGAGGAAAGCTGCCTTGGGCCTAGGGAAATATAAAACTTCCTTTCAAGGTGGTCGGTTTCCGCTAATATGAATTAACACAAATGACCGTAAAATATCAATTAAGTTAGCTTCGTTGAACTGGGCAGGGGAAAGGCTGGTTTTCTAGTTTTGATCGGAGGAACCGATGCGGTTTCGATAACCGAAATCTGGTGGGTTACTAGGATCTGTAGGTTAGTTGCTTTGTGGGGTAGTTGTGTTGTTTGTAAAAGTGTATATAGGTGGTATTAGGAAATAAGGTGATGAGAGGTAGATGAATGATAGTTAGAGGTAATATGCATGTTTGGGTAGTGGATTTGGGGATGGATTTATGAGATTTGTAATTCAAAAGGCATAAGAAATGTTATAACAGAGGACATGCAAGATGTGACTTACTGGTTTTGACAAAGATGCAAGCTGATCTCCTTTCATCAGTAAACACTTCCAGATTTCCACCGTCTCGCTCGGTCCAGGTGAAGATCTAGACTCTCTTTTTCACTCCCAATGATCTCTCGTTGATTCAAAAATCATTCGACCTGATCCCAAAAATGAAATTCCGATCATTTGTTTTTGGTTTGGGAGCCCATTCTACAGGAACGATGCGGTTAAGTTGCGTGAACTCGATGGCGGTCGAGTAGAAGCCGGCATCGATGCAAGGAAAAAGTAGGCTATTTTTAGTAAAATAACCCACCTTCCTGCTTTTCTCCGAGACTGAGACCGATTGCGGCTTGGTCAAGTGGCTAGAAGGTTGGTTTTGGGTGCGAGTAAGGAGGCATTAGTTATGGAGTGTGAGTCTAGAGCCAAGCCATAAGTCTTAATTAGGTTAGTTTAGGGTTAGGCTAGGTCGCGATGAGGTGGCAAAATGAGGTGGCGAGGGTAGGTGATGTGGATTTATCAATTACAAGGTAATTAATAAATAATTGTGTAAGGTTTAGGTGATGAGGTTAAGCTACGAGATGAGATGCGGGTAACAAGGGGTCGTAAGACAACAAATTTGGTATCTCGATTGGCTTCCTTATTGTCGTGTAGCTTGTTTTGTAAAAGGCTGCATGTACATAATAATATGAAGTGGTTTCCTGTGTTAAGGGTATAGGTAATCCCCTCAAATCTATCACAGATTGAGTGAACGGGAAATCGGGGATAGGGTTGATAAAGGGTAAATGGGGTAGAGGGGATGGTAAGATGGTGGGGGTAGTCCCAAGGAAAGCTTGCATTTATGGTAAAATGCAATAAGTACAACTAGGGTACATGATTTGAAACGAGCAAACCAAATATCAGGCATAGTGAAAGGTTGATAGTTTATCCAAACAAGGGTGATATAATCCCGTATCCAAGGCATAGGAAGTAGCTCCGGGTATATAACTGTGGTAAGGTACAGGAAGCGTTTAGAAAGTGTTCTATTAAGCACTGCAAAATGGTTGGTTTGGTTGAGATAAACGTCCACTTTTTCAGGTTCAGTGCAAAGTTGGTCGATGATCAAGTCAAGGACCCTAATCATGCTAAAACATGAACAGGTGAGCTCGATGGAACAAAAGGTAACAGGATGGATGGATAAAATAAAACGTTGATTGTGGGTATGGTATTGAAGTGATACGGCCGTGGTCGGGCCAAGTTCGGCAGATTACTGACCTGGGTTCAATGGATGGTTAGGGTGAGGCCTTGGGTCGGGCCGGATGGGTAGGGTGAGGCCTCGGGTCGGGCAAAAGGGGTAGGTTGAGGCCTTGGGTCGGGCCAAATGGGTGGTTGAGGAGGCCTTGGGCCCCGCAGCCGCCGACAGGTCAGGGTTTGAGGCCTTGGGTCGGGTCGAACAGGTAGGCGAGGCCTTCGGGTCGGGCCAAATAGGTAGGTTGAGGCCTTGGGTCGGAAAGCTGAATAGGTAGAGCTGAGGCCTTCGGGTCGGGCCGAATAGGTAGGTTGAGGCCTTGGGTCAGGCCGATAATGGGCAGGTTGAGGCCTTGGGTTGGGCAGAATAGGTAAACAAATGGTGTTCAACAAAGGTGGATATAGGTGATATGTGGTTAAAAAAGGGGCAAATGGTAAATAAGGGAAAAAAATTGGGGGAAAGTTCAAAGTAAAACCGATGTCGATTCTACATGACCGATATCGGTTAAGGGACCGATCTGCACGGTTCATTAGGGCAAAATGAAACCGACATCATAAATAGAAAAACCTATAAAAAGAAAAAAAAAAAATACTGTGAATTGTCATTGTCACTTTGTTATTTTGAAAACCAAATTGACTTGTCTGATGTGGAGAGTTGAGATTGGAGGTTTATTGAGTGAGGTGGAGCTATTTTGCTAGAGGAGTGAGTTGTTTGCGGGCCCGAGTGAGGAGGAGGCAAAGGCGATTGATTGGCCGGGGACCCAACATGTAGTAGAATTGGAGCCATGGCACGACGGTGGGGAGGAGCCGAGGGGCTGGACCAACTGGACCACCACCACCCATCCACTCACAACGACGTGTCGTCATATGTCATCACAGGTAAACTCGAACTTTTTATTTTGTGCATTTGAATGGTATTAAGCGAAATTGGGGTTTGGGTAGAATTTACATTTTTTAGGAAATAATGAGTAAATTGACGTAATTTGAAAAACGAAGAGGATAGAGGGGTAAAATAAAGCAAGTCAATCGGGTGGGTAGGTTTTATGGTGTTTGGGTGGGTAGATAAGTATAAAAATGGAAAGATATGGGTGGGGGCCACATGGGGTTCATCTCGTGGTCACTATTCTGCAACCGCCATGCTCGGTTCTTCAGCGCCACCAGCATCGGTCGGAAGGTGTGTGGACAGGTGTGTTACCGACTGCGATTGGTCGTATGTCGCCGGCGTGGGTTTGGGTTTGTATGGGTATGGTTGGGTTGGGTGGGTTTGGGTGTTTGGGTTTGTACACTGCCACCTCATTTTTCCACCTCATCATGACCTAGCCCTAACCCTAAACTAACCTAATTAAGACCTATGACTTGGTCTAGACTCACATCCATAACTAATGCCTCCTTACTCGCACTTTCCCAAAACCAACCTTCAGCCCACTTGACCAAGCCCGCAACTGATCTCTCTCTGGGAGAAAAGCAGGAAGGTGGGTTATTTTACTAAAAATAGCCTACTTTTTTCTCACCGATGCTCAGTTCTGCTCGCCATAGCCATCTGTTACGCAATCCGCCATCAGGTTCCTGTGAAACGGGCTCCCCAACCAAAAACAAAGGATCGAAATTTCATTTTGGATCAAAGGAAAGGATTTTTGAATCAACAGAGAGATCATCGGGAGTGAAAAGCATGAGTCCGTGACTTCACTGGACTGTAGAAAGCAAAGAGACGAGTGAAGAAACCAAGTAGAGCAAAGAAAGGAGATCAACTTCATTCTGGCTTGTCACAAACCAAGCCAAGTCACATCTTCGCACCTGTCCTACTCGCTATAACATTTCTTATGCTCTTTCAATCATGATCCTCCTAAATCCATTCTCGATCCACTACCCAACGCGTGTCAAATCGCATCTAACTAATCATTCATCTACCTCTCATCACCTTATTTCCCTAATACCACCTATATACAGCCTTTTTACAAAAACAACACAACTACCCCACAAAGTAACTAACCTGGCTGTGATCTCTGTAAACCCACGTCTATCGGTTTATCGAGAACTAGACCTGCACTGTTATTAGTGGGTAACCTAAGCATCGGCTCCTCCCGATCAAAACCAAAACCAGCCTCTTTCCCTACCTAGTTCAACGAAGCAACTTAATTGATATTTTATAGTCTTTGTGTTAATTCATATTAGCAGGAAACCGACCACCTTCGAAAGGAAGTTTATATTTCAGGCTTTCCAAGAAAGTTTCCCTCATTTATTATGCCTAATCAAAATCTTGCGGGTCTTGTGTTCTTATTTCACGTGGTGTAGTCCTTCCAAGACAAAAAGTTAGTTCTTCATGCAATAGCTTCCGATCTTTCTACTGGTACGCCAAGCACACCATCTCGACATTCTATGGGAAGGGATTCTCTCTAACTTCAACCTTATCTCGCTTCTAAAAGGAATGAATCATTAAAATTGAAATATTTTGTACACGCCTGTAAAGTTTTGTAAGGGATATTCATTTGTTCAAAAGCTTTTGAAGAGATGATGTTTAGACAAGACTTGGCCAATCATAACACGACGTACAATGTAATGTCCTGATGGTTAGTCGAGATGAACAGGTATAGAGTCAGATCTTCTGTACTCAAAATCGACAATTTCATCTTTCAGAGAAACCGACCGCAGTAGATCGTGGTGGCATGCAGGACAAGTGGTTGGGGTGGTGGGTTGTTTGGTGAGAGAGGCAA